>MJUU01039243.1:28414-56669 GCA_002080025.1 Modiolus philippinarum
CCCCCCCCCCCCTCCAGGTTAAATGGTCGGTCCCTAACAGCGTGAACACCTAAAATCAGGAGTGTCATCAGGTGTTCCGGAAGGGTAACCATGACCTGCTTCACATGTGACACCCGTCAAACTGTAAGTGAAAAGTCCAGTGTAGTGTCAGATTCGGTATGTGCCAATCCAGTAATATTTCTGCTATTTAAATATGTTCATATTCATTTGTGATATAGACACATTGTAACAATCAGTCAAATCCTGATACGAATATAAAATCTTTTGAGTGACAATAGGAACACTGATTTAACATAATAAACAATGAAAAGATATGGAGCAATTGTAAATGAAACAAAGTCACTACAAATACATGGTAAAAAAATCAATGACACGTTTATTGTTGTTCCTCATCTTGAAGTTACCACGAGGCCTTCAACAATGGGATTAGTTCATACCTCAAAGGAAGTTCAAATAGGCCCTTGCAAATCTTTGAGCGGAATTCAGTACTAAATTCTAGCAATGCCACTTCCATGCATCACACTCATGAGTACGGGATCGTCGACAAACATATTAAATAAACTTGCAAAGTGTCTTAACAACTGCTGTCCCAACAAAAACGCCAACATAAGACAACCACAACTTATAAACAACCACAGGGCAATCAACGAGTTAATTGCAAGAAAATTTGGCATTATAAAATAGTGACATAAGGGCATTATAAACAGATGGACAGAATAGCATTTTGGAATCCAAAAAAATGAGATTCAAAAATTTTGAAAATATGATAGTGTACCTATATGAGAATACCCATTCGCTTTTCTGACGAAATACACATTACACACACGACAGTGGCGAATGAGCTGCGAAATGTAGACTCCATATGAGAGGCATATTCATATATGCTGGAGATGTTAGTATGCTACTACTCAAAAATTGGAAATTCATAATTGGAAAGTCAAAATCATCACCGGGATCAAGTACGTTTGATTTTCGACGTTCGATATTCGACATTCAGAATTATGAATATCAAACTGAATATCAAACGGTAATTTTTTACCGTTTGATATTCGTTCGATATTCATGATAATTGTTATAAAATGAAGCAAAAAAACTTGAATATCGAATGAATATCAAACGGTAAAAAAGCAACGTTTGATATTCATGTTTATTTCATTTAAGTGAATAAAAGAAATATGAATATCAAATGAATATGAAACTGAAATTTTGTCAGTTTGATATTCATTTGACATTCGTTCCCGGACTATTTATGCAACAAGGATGAATATCGAATGAATATCAAACTGAAATTGTTTCAGTTCGATATTCGTTTGACCTTCGTTTCCGGACTGTTCATGCGGTAACAAAGGATTTGAATATCAAATTAATATCAAACTGGGATTTTTGTCAGTTCGATATTCGTTTGACATTCGTTTTCGGGTTATTCCTTGAATGTGAAACGTAGATGAATATCAAATGAATATCAAACGGAGAATTTTGTCAGTTCGATATTCGTTTGACATCCGTTCCCGGACTATTTATGCAACAGGGATGAATATCGAATGAATATCAAACTGAAATTGTTTCGGTTCGATATTCGTTTGACATTCGTTTCCTCACTGTTCATGCGGTATACAACGGATATGAATATCAAATGAATATCAAACTGGGATTTTTGTTATTAAAATTGGACGTTGCATTAGCAATTGGAATTATGTTAAGGTAGATATGCTGAAATTAATAAAATTGACAGTGTGTGTATGTCAAAATCTCCAAATTGAAGAAGAAAAACACTTTATTTTGATCTGTCTGCATTTTGACACACAACGAAAAATCCTCACATCAATATTATCTGCTTTCTCTTGTTTTAAAAATATAATTCATGATAAAATACGATATTGATAATCTTTTAAAATCATTGATGAAAACCAATTGTAAAAAGGTCACCTTTTTATGCCAAATATCTGATATTCGAAAGAATGTTTCAGTTAAACATGAATGACTGCAATTGTATGGGCTGTTCAGTACCTGACGAGTACATTATTATTAATTGCATTACCTTTTGTTTGTATTTTTCTGTGTTTTACTGAATTTTATGATTTTATTATGAATGTAATTGTATTTGTTCAAATTCATTTGTATTTAAACACCCGCAATTAGTTATCCTAAACATTAATCGAAAATAAATTTCATTCTAAGTCTGAATTTCTGACTTTTTTGGGGGGGTGCTGTTGCGTGTTTTTTTTCAGGTTTTATACATCTTTTGGTAACTGGTCTTTAATGGGTTTTTTATTCTATCTGCACTGATGAGACTTAAGTTGTTAAAATGGCCACATGCAGAATCTAAATTTACAGTAATTCGGTATTTTGCTGACGCATGGCAAATGAAATATTATGTTTATGTAGATTTACGAAAAATAGTACCTGGTTTCGTAAACATTTCAATTTATGGTCAACATCAAAATATTTTTGACTGAAATAGATCAAGGTCATAAACATTTAATACAATACTCCTCAATTTTTACAATAACAATAATACATTCCAATATTCAAGGTCGAGCTTGTCGATTTCTTATTTATCACTGATTGAATAATATTTGTAATGCGGCGTAACAAATTGCGACATTTTTGGCAAACAGACTAAATAAACAAAATTAGATTTTGGGTAAGGTCCTCAAAGTATGACGTGTGCCACCTGTTTTTCTCAATATTCCACGTCTTTCAGTGTACAATGAAAATCGATTAAACAGGTAAAATTGGGAAATACGGACCGGTTTAGGTAGATTCCAAAATGATTTACACACTACACTTCAATTATCTACACTTTTCTCTGTGCAAAATCAAGCTAAATGAGAACCAACCGTCAGTCTATAAACAATGGAAACATTTGAAAAACAAAAGAACAAAGATATATAAGATGAGAACAGCACAGAAAAGATAAAAAGAAAGCACGAAAATATACAAAGCTGAACAACACGTACCTAAGAAAAAAATCAAGAGATCAGGTATACCGGTAGAGTTAGCATCTCCTGCTTCTTGTAAGAATCGAGCCATGTTGAAAATGTCACTTCTGGAAGTAAAATCAAATTCAGTAAAGGAAACAACGAAAGATTTCTTATCATCTAGGAAACAGATATCCAAATCCCTTCATTATCCCATAGCGGCCCACACAATCGGGATGTCATTTTTCAAATTTCTGTAGCGATATCTTCAAATCATGGATAACATATTCTTGTTTTAGTAGCTTATATTTGTTAAAACCAAGCTCTATAAAGGTAGTCAATATATCGATCACTGGCCATGATGTAAACTCCATATATATGCTGAGGCTGTTGGGATGTTGCTTCAAAGAAAAAAGAAGTTGAATCTTGGAAAACTTAAGTCACAGCGTTTGTCATAATGCCAGGTTTGTTGTGTATCTCTGTCGTCAATTTTCAAGATGAATGTCAAGGAATGAGGCCGATGTGCAAGTGTGTATGGTATCGTTAATTTTGAGCTCTTTTTGGTAGATAAGATGAAGAAAATCACCATGGCAAGGGTTGCTAAGTGACGAAATATCATCTATATACTAAAGGATAAGGCTAGTCTTTTTATCTTTATCTTTATTTTGAAGAAGCCCTTTGATGAATTCAGCTTTATATAAGTTGAGAAACAGATGCACAGTTTGTGTCAATTGGGATGCCGATAGCATATCATTTCGTCGTCCAGAAACTCTAACATTTAAATCACTTTCTCTGTATATATTTTCCGGGTTTCGGAGTCGTATTACACAGAGTATGCTTCTCTCTACATATAACAATATATTTGTATCTTCTTTCCCCGTTCTTACGGGAGAAACATCCATGAATCAAATCTTGCAGCCAAGATTTCAGTTGTTCACGAGAAATGGTAGCATAAGTGTGGTGAAGTCAAAAGTTTCTAAGCTTTTACACTTTCATAATGATCTAGAGTTAAAGCTGTCAAATACATCTTCAATATCCACATTTTATTTACATCTATTCTTGTAGAGCAACTATTACAATATTTCGGAAGACTTTCTTTTACGGCTTTTAAGAAGTAGGTAATAGTTCTTGTAGAATTTTTCGCAGATCAAGCTATGCACCAATCTTTGTAACGACATTTGTGTAATTTTAGGAAGTTACCATGTATTATTCCTTAGAATAACGACAGATATTTGTTTGTGTTTTATGTCTTTATATCCAAATTATTTTCATCTCAGTCGGAGGAAAGTAAACTTAAAAATCAGTTTAACCCTACTACTAGTTTCTAGTGCTTGTACCAAGTCTGGCTGTCCCGAGTGCCTTTCGTTGTTTAACTTTGTCTTTGGTGTTTTATTTGTTGTTTTTTCTTTGCAGTTCCTTGGTACATTGTGGCATTAGACTGTGTTTTTTGGCTGAACCGCTCACGGTTCAGCCATACTTTATGGTACCAGTCTTGTAAATGGAATCCAGATTTCCGGTGCATGTCAAAATATGGTGGGAAATAAAAATAAACTAATTCTTATTTTTTCTTCCTGTCTCAACCTAAATTTGAATGAAATAAAAAGGCTTTTCTTTTAAAAAGAACATCATCATGCTTTAAAAATTTGCAGTATTTTCAAAAATTCAGCATGAGGTAGGAGATGTAATCCTCAATTAACAATGTGTGGTGAATTTGCGGGAAAGTTCAAAACTGAAAGTGAAAGTTGCACCCCTCCACTTCAAAGCTCAATAGCTTTCCAATCTTCGTGGCAAGGTATACTTTTTTTCGGATGATTTGAATCTTAAAAGCAACATAATGCATGGTTTCTTGATAGAAATTGATCTGAAGCCATAGTTTATTTTTTAGAATTTTTCAAAAATGTGCAATTTAACAAAGAATAGCACTACAAAACATTTACAAGACTGAGACCTTATCTGTCATTAATTCTTCTTGCACATGGGTAACTTGAGAAGGAAAGAATCAAATACGGAAAGGAATTGAACTGATACGGAATTAACTGTCCTCTTGAGACTTATCTAGAGCTTGGAAATTATATGAATCACCTGTAATATATAGGCATGGGCTAATTGCACTAATCTATTAATCAAGGTTCATTAAATATATATTTATGTACAATGCTACTTATCAAAGATTGGCCATAATGCTGTAATTGTTTTATCCTCTAAATATAAAATTACTGTAAAAAATAAAATAATAATGATAAATATTCGTTTTAAAGCAAAATAAGTAATTGTAATTTTTATGTTATTTTATTTAAATATTTAAAAATGAAACATGAATATGTAAAAATCATAAGATGTATAATCCTTGATTTTTTTTCTTCAAATTAATTTGATTTATAATTTTTACTCAGATATAATATTCTGTTGGTATTGATCAAACTCGAATTTAAATAAAAACTGTAATTGTTTTTATTCATTTTGATATTTTTGATGCATAATTTCAGTCTTTCTTGCATGGATTTTTTGGGTTTATACTTTAAGCAAAGAGTGGTGAATGATGCAAGGCTTCAGTTTTCATACCAAAAAATGTTTTGCGATTGCATTATGCACTGTATTGATATGGAGTAGGTCGGATCATCATAAAATAGTATGTTTCTTCACAAGACTGTTGAATTAAGGAGCGCATCACTTTTCCGCAAATTTTTCAAATGTTACTTATTACGTTTCCGCAAATAAAAAGCTAACGTTTCCGGAAATTTTCATGCATTTCGTTTCCGAAAATTTACCAGGTTAATCAGATAGCTTTCATTACTATTTCAATATGATTAAAAATGGCTAAATAAATTTAACAAAAATGGGCCGTGTCATCGAAAGTATCCTAAAATTTGTCCTAAGACATATCTTAAGACGAAAATTAGGACCATCTTAGGACTGTTTTATGACATATCTTAGGGTGCACGTCGAAGTTGTCCTAAGAACATCTTAGTAAAGATGTCCTAACTTTGGCCTTAAGTGCTGTTTTTATCATTGATTAAATTGGGAAAACAAATTTTAGTGGCATTTTAATGGCAGGAATGGACAGATATTATTTCAAAAATATCTTAGAAAATGAATGACATCTTGTATTAATATTAAACAATTAACTGCAGCAATTAGATTTAGCAACATGTATAGCAGCATTTTACTGATATATAAAAATGCAAATTATGAAAAATATACGTGTTTTTGTTTTTGGTTTTAAACACTTTAATCTGATAGTTTTCATTGAAATCGATATGCTTATGAAGAGAAATAAACAGGTGAGGTGATGTTAAATGGTCAATCCAACAGAACGAACAATGACGAAAGAAAATCTCGTGCGTAATTGTTACGTGAGGAAACACAATCTTTGAACGTATCAGATTTGAACCGTAAAATGCAAAACTAGGCATGTTTCATGGTTTACATACAATTTAGTTACATTTTCATGGAGAAAAACAAACAATTTGGTCAATTCTATAAGTTAAGACAGACTTAAGACACCTCCATTGCAGTCCTAAAGTTAGGATAAATTTTGAGATGTATCCTAAGTTAGGAAATGTTCGATGAACCCACTTTAATATGACTAAGATTTGTCATAAGATGGTCTTAGGACATATCTTAGTCCTAAGACACCTTCGATGACATTGGCCCATATGATCTCAAAGTTGTGCATGAATGTACTGGGTGGATCCACACTATTGGGATTAGTTTTAATAAGACTTCACTAATAAATCCAGTTTAAATTTTGAATGTGTTAATTCACCCCAGAATTTAGGTTAACATATAATGGTCAGATATGTTTTCCTTTTTTGATCCACAAAATCAAAGTTCTGAAAAAAAGTATCAAAACAATAAATATTTGTGGGCTATGATTGTACGTGTTTCATGTTTTTGATACTTTTGCACAAAAAATATTTCGAATGTCACGAGTTCAAAGATAGAAAAAAAAGGTTTCCCTTTCAAAATTTATTGGACCATGTAGCGGTAGCCTTTAATTTTTTTTAAAATTGTATCAGCTTAAAATTGTAGATATAAAGTCGCAAAATATTTTACAATGGTAAGATATTTCTTTTGCAGAAACGTAATTTTTTTTTCTGGAAATGTAATTTATATTTTTTCCGGAAAGGTAAACTGTTTTTTCCGGAAACGTAATATCTTTTTTTTTTTCGGAAACGTAATGCAAATTTGCGGAAATGCAAAACGTCGGAATTAGGATTTTATTTTTGTTTTGGGCTTTATGATCCAACCCGTTTCAGAATAAGGTGCCAGAGGGGACTCTCTGTGTATTTGCATATAAAAAGATTATATGGTGCATTTTATAAAGAAACTCCCTAACAAAATACAGATAGCATATTCAATAATTATTTTTTTATATCCGTTACCATCATGCAGCCTCTTTGGAGCAAAAGGATAGGGGGTCAAAATACCAGAAGTTTTTTTTAAATACCTGATTATTTTTTTTTAAATCAAATTTAAATATAATATGTTTCTTTTGATTTCTCTTGACATTCTTGACTCAACCTTTTGGTACTATTTAGATGTGTCTAGTTCTTTTTGTTACTCTTTTAAATGACAAACTGCTGTCGAAATTTTACTTAATAAGAGCCATTTAGATTGGAACATTTGATTGCCGGTGATGGCCTGTGGTTTCAATTTATTTTATTTATTTATTTTTTTTTTGCCGCTTCGCAGGCCAGATTATTTTTTACCCATATACAATATGAAAAGAAAATTTGTTGAGCAAGGCTTTATAATGGACGGGATGAGACACAGATTAGCTTATTTTTTCAACCAAGGTGCTGGTCGCAAAATTTAGGCCAACAAAATTTAGGGCCAGAAATTAAAACAAAAACCAAGCCACTCCCTAAAAACCTAAAAATCCAATGGTCCATGCCTTATTGGTTGTTTTGGCGTAGGCATTTGATATTTTTCAATTTAGAAATTAGAACCAATTCAATAAACCTGTCCCAATTCACGGTTTGTGACGTAAATATCTTTTGTCAGCATCTGTGTAAAACAAAGAAACAATAAGCAATGAAGGGATATGGAGTAAATGTACATGAGACAAAGTCTCCACAAATTCATGGTAAAATAAAACAATGGAGCAACGCTTTTATTGTTGTTCTTCGTCTTGAAATGTCATTTTGAAATTAAACATACAAATATTCATACACAGTGTAGCATTTTGTCATTTTTCAAAAAAGTAACTGTCAGTCGAAGATAAAGAAACAAACAATGAATTAGTCACAGCGTCACAACTTTTAAAAGTTAGGGAGACAAATTTAATAAATCGACCCTATAAGGAAACAAAGGGACCAACTCAAATTCTTAATTTTAATACGAAGTGCTTCTTCTCTATCAGATTTTCTCTATTCAGATTTAAATAACGTTTCTTTGCAGTCCCACCGTTGTAGATCCCAGCAATATGATTCTGGATTTAGCATAAACGTTCATTTATATTTTAAGTATTGGTGCTGCGAATTTTTTTATTGCTGTCCTGAAACGGATTACAAATTATGCTTAACTAACATTACTCAATAATTCAATGATGTCGAAAACCACAGGACAAACAATAATATAGTGTCAAAAAAGTTTCTTATAATGAACATTTTAATAATTTGACTTGAACAGAGACGAAGGAATATATGTCTCCGACTTGGATGACCTGTGGACTGATGGGAGATCGTTTATTCCTAGTCGAACAGCTGGGGACTTTAATTAGTTCCTTTTTGATAAAAAAAGTCTTGATCCCAATAATTAGCAAGGTCTATAGGAAAGTAAACCTGCAAGCTACACTAGAACTTATGAGTGAGCTGATAAATTTAAATAAAGATGTTCTCCGGTTCAGCCATTGCTTTTTTTTTCTAAAAAAGCAACTTGTTTCTTCTTTGAGTTAATTGCGTTTTTTTAACCTGTGGAAATTTTAATATAAATTTTATCTGATGGTTTATTAAGGTCTTTCACCACAAGTGAAAGACCTTATTGTTATTCTTCTGATTATTATTATTTTTTTATTATTATTATAGTTTCCGCCAAAACAGCTGACAAAAAACTACGCGACATATCATTTCGATACTTAGTAGGGAAGATGTGTCCTAAAGTGGGATCTCAAATCTAAGGGGACGACAAAATTCTATTTATAGTAACGGAGTTATCTGCCCCGGTCAAAAAAACCTTGTTATCGGATAATCTCGCAAACCGTAGAAGATAGTTGAAGAAGTGTAATGAGAAAAATGTTCCTTAGGTCATGGCAGAACTTTGTTACATTTGGACCGAAATCGTGCGGTATGGTTTTTTCTGAGTTATTGCCCTTTGAAAATTTTTGAGTTTCCGTTAATGCTTAATATTCCCAAACGATAAGTCGTAAAGACCTGAAACCTTCACCATTGTTAATAAGTTATATATGGCCATCTAAAAATGTCAAGGTCAAAGGTCAACGGTCAAGGTCACCGATGACCTTAGGCCTTGTTATCGCTTTAACTCTTAAACCATAATAGATAGGGGAAAACATGTATGAGAAAAATGTTCATTGTCATGAGACGCAACTTTGTTACGTTTGTTCCGAAGAGATTCGACAACTCTTTATATGAGTTATTCCCCTTTGAAAGATTTTGAGTTTCCGTTAATGCTTAATACTACCAAACGATAAGTCGTAAAGACCTGAAACCTTCACCATTGTTAATAAGTTATATATGGCCATCTAAAAATGTCAAGGTCAAAGGTCACCGGTCAAGTTCACCGATGACCTTAAACTTGTTATCGCTTTCATTCGTAAACCGTAATAGATGGCTGAAGACATGTAATGGGAAAAATGTTCATTGTCACAAGACGCAACTTTGTTACATTTGGTCCGAAGAGATTCGACAACTCTTTATATGAGTTATTGCCCTTTGAAAGATTTTGTGTTTCCGTTAATGCTTAATACTCCCAAACGATAAGTTGTAGAGACCTGAAACCTTCACCATTGTTCATTAGTCAAATATGACCATCTAAAAATGTCAAGGTCAAAGGTCACTTGTCAAGGTCACCGATGACCTTTAACCTTGTTATCGCTTTCACTCGTAAACCGTAATAGATGGCTGGAGACATGTAATGGGAAAAATGTTCATTGTCACAAGACGCAACTTTGTTACATTTGGTCCGAAGAGATTCGACGACTCACTATATGAGTTATTGCCCTTTGAAAGATTTTGAGTTTCCGTTAATGCTTAATACTCCGAAACGATAAGTCATAGAGACCTGAAACCTTCACCATTGTTCATAAGATATATATGACCACCTAAAAATGTCAAGGTCAAAGGTCAACGGTCAAGGTCACTAATGACCTTAGACCTCGTGATCGCTTTAACTCGGAAACCGTAATAGATAGCTGATTAAGTGTATCTGAAGAAATGTAAGTCTTATTAAGACCTTCATTTGGTACCTTGGGTCCAAAATAACTGGACCACTGGTTTTGGACCTAGGGCCCAAAAACTGGTTTTTCGGGGTCCAATTTTAGGTTTTTTGCTTATATCTCAAAAAGTATGTAAGATACAAAGAATCTCTGAGAACAAAAAATGTTCAGTTAAACATGGCCTAAAAAATAGGGTCAAGGTCAAAGGTCGAGGTCCTTAGCAACAACTTTTTTTTGCCATAAAGACCTTAGCAACCATGGGCAAAACTTTAAGTAATGTTGTAAAGAGGAAATAAATGGCATTGCTAACCGGAAGTGACTTTCATGTCCCTAGCAACAAGGTAATTTTCGAAAAAATCCTTAGCAACCATTGAGCAAAAGACTAGTTAAGTTCTAAACTTTTGTTTACATCATATTTCTGACTGAAATAGACATCAAAATCAAACTCAAACATGTATTCATGGTGAAAACTGGTGAAAGACCTTGCAATTGTTCTCTGAACAATTGACCTTTTAATTATCATACCTTCTGTAAGAATGTTAATACACTAATTTATAGTAAATCTTTTTTTTTTATTTCCGCATAGTTTTGGATTTTGGTTTTCTGTATTATTTGATTTTAATGCTGCTGATGAGAGTTTACTCCTTGAAACACGTGTACAGCATAACGAAATTTACAACGAAAAAGCATTGGATGCACTATAGGCAACAGTAAGCACTGCTGATGTCAAATACTATTTTTATCTACACTAACCATCACGAATGTACAACAATCAATCCCAATCCCTTTTCATGGAAATTCCGGAAAAGTTCTATATATTACACGGGGTTAAAAAAGGAAAAAGTACGGGGTTTTAAAAGAGCAGCAAAGGTAGAAAAATCTATGAAGGATATGAATGCCTTGAAATAATCTACCCAACTAGAGGATAAAAGGAAAATCGTTGAACTGACAGCATTTGAACAAAGGAATTCTTGTGTTTTCATATCAATGACGAGAGAAATTCTAACCAAATACCAGTGCGAAGGGTGGATATTTGGTCGAATCTATAATTGGATGGGATTTACCACCTGTGCGCTTTATGCAACCAAGTTTCTAAACACCATTTGAAGTTACGTAATGAAGAGATTGTCGTCTGTTACATCATCAAGACTTGAACTTCTTGACATTGGTAGTATTTGTGTTTACTTTTCAAACTGTGAAGCACTTTCAACAGAAAGAAACCATTTGGCGATGTATCTTACATTGGCTATTGGAAAATAGTAGCAAAGGTGATTGACAATTGTGCATTTCCTTTACTTTGGGTCGTGCAATATTGTCCATGATGGCATCACCCTGAATATTATTTTTGCATATTCGATGTAAAACACAACATAATTATGTATAGAAATACACGATACATGAATCGAATTGAAATAATGGGGTTGCATGGAATAGTTCCCTATTTTGATGAACTCTGTGTCAAACGAAAACGAAAGTCTTTGTTCTTTCCG
The DNA here is from genome assembly GCA_002080025.1 of Modiolus philippinarum. Lineage (NCBI taxonomy): Eukaryota > Metazoa > Mollusca > Bivalvia > Mytilida > Modiolidae > Modiolus > Modiolus philippinarum. The sequence goes on from MJUU01039243.1 coordinate 40,222, forward strand.
AGGTAAAAAGTGTTACAGAAATGCTTTGTGACAAGGACCATTACGATAATAAAAAAAAATATCTCTCTTCACCAAAGACAAAATGTTAATAGGACTTGATATTTTGATTTCCACAATCATTTTCGAGATCCTGCAGTTTAGGAAGTTTTTAGTTTCTTACAAAATGATTGCTGTACTCGAAAAAAAAATAACCCTTGAGCGGAACCAGATGATTAAATATAAATCAATTTACCAATAGATTCGTGTATTGTTTTAAGCAATAAACGTAAAGTTTCTTCAAATATGAAATTTATTGTCTTTTAAGTATGTTATCCCAGTATTTTTGAACTCACTCCCTGATTCTTATAGAACAATCACAAATTTAAAATCAATTATCTTTTTTGAACGGAAAAGAATGATCCTGTTTGTCATGTAAAAATTATAGTTAAAATCTGCTGCAGCATACTTAATTTATAATTTATGTTTCATTTATATACTTTTAGATGCTCCACTGTCTTTATATATACAATAATGCTCATAATTGCTTCCCTTAATGTGTTTTAGCTTATTAATATTTTGCTATTTTCAATTCGCTGCTTCCATTTAGCATTTTAACACTTTTTTATTGCTTGTATGCTTCATGATGTTTATTTCGCTGAACTTGATTACTCTTTATTTATGGGTCGACTCCGACCTGCCGTTGGATGTGGGGTTTCCTCACCGTTCATTGAGGATCTTATGGTGGCTTTGAGTTGTTATAACTCTCGTTTGGGTCGTTGTCTCTTTGACACATTCCCCGTTTCCCTTCTTTTTTCTATTTCTTCATATATTTTAATTTGCTTATCATTTTGTGCTTGATCACAAAAATTTATAGACGTCTCGGTAGCAATATGTATATTTTTAGCAATGCTTCAAAATTTAGAATAGTTTAAAAAGTACAGGGTTATGACATGCAGATAATAAATAACGAAAGGATATAGAGTAAATGTACATGAGAGAAAGTCTCAACAAATACATATTAAAACCAAGCATTGAAAAAACACTTTTATTTTTGTTCTTCACCTTATGATCAGCAGATGTCCATCGTTAATGAAGAAAAGATAACAGGAAACACTTACAATGGCCGAACATTACAATTACATGTCACAATCCACCAGGGAACTGCACAAGAAAAACAATAAATTGACAAAAGACAAACATAGACAACGTTTGGAACTCGGAATAGCAGGACTTGGTGCCGGCACTAGCAACAGAAAGCGGTACGGTTAAACCGGTTAATGGGTACCAAAATCTTCCCTTTTTTATTTGTTTGTACGTAAGTTACGTCTTATCCATCAATGTGATTATCATGGGTTGCTACCTTGTACATGGAAAACGCCCCCGTTCTTCCGCTATAAAAAGGCATCTCTAGGTACATGTCGATTTAGTCCATAGGCTGAAATAATCCCCTCTCCTGTTCTCCAATCTTACTTGTAAACCCTAGACACATTTTAAAGTCCGCTTACACTCCTTCTTCAAAATAACACATGTTAACATGAACATAATCTTCAAGCATTTGATTTTGACAAAAGTTTTTCCTAATTGCGCCAAAGTGTTGACTGGTACCTCTCATTTTTCGCCAATAATTTGTTCGTAAGGCATCTGACAGAAATTGAAATTACTCTAGTATTAAGCCAAGTTTCAAATTTTGATCTTATACATCATAAATAACTAAACACCGAAGTCACTGTGAACCCACTCTCCGCATACGCGCACCTCGACAACCTATGCCCCACCAGTGCAGACAAAATCTAAAAACCTGGAAGACCACAAACTCAAAGATGTTTAAAAACTGATAGAGAACAAATAACCAAATTGATCTAAATCTAAAGCCAAAATCAGCTAAGGACAGAGCTCTGCACGAGGGAGATACTCCTTAGTTTTCAATAAAATTTACAAAATTATAAATGCTATCTTCCACCAATGCACACATAAGTAAGGACAGTAGATTTTATCAAATACCCATTCTCCTTTTGTAAAGCAGGGCTATATATTTTTTTCTCCCTACTCATTTCATGAAGTGCATTCACAAGCGACATTGATAAGACTCAGAGGTCCAGTATCATAGGCGGGGAAGTAGTTCACCTGTAAATTTGTTTACCTGCCATCTCCGCAAATAAACAGGACGTGTGATCACTATCATGAGAGTGCGAATGGGAAAAACGGTTGACTTGCATTCTCAGTAAAGTTTACTTACATTCTAAATTTTTTGTCGTCTGATATATCTGGATTTTTCTCAATTAAAACGATGTTTTTTACATAATTCAAGATATGATTTTTGCATCCCATTTTCTTAATACTTCTTGTTAAACGTACGTTCTGTATCTTAGTTTTTTCGTTTCAACACACATATAAAAATCGACAAATTGCGAGTCTTCGGGTCAGTTATTTGACTTAAACGCCATTTTAAGAACAACAACACCATCAACAGTTTCAATTCTTATATATTTTAGACTTGAAAGCATTTCGTGCAGTTTAAGTCATTTTGCAGAAATCAAATCCAAGGAATAAAAGATATTTACTGAAACAAACGAAGGTGGTCAAGAACTTCATCGTTATAGTTAACTCGTGTACTCAGATATCTGAAAGCGAAATTTTCTTGCATATGTGCGACAGTTTTCTTGTGTATCACTGCTGTATTCTTTTCCATGATGTAAGTTCCAAGATTTCATTTTGACTCAACTATTCTGTCAAGTTATATTGAGAACTTTGCAAAAGTGTTTTAAATATTTACTCACTCCAATTTAAATTTGCAATTCCAATGATTGCAAATCTTGTGCCATCATTTTTGAGAATGACCAAGAAGTTTGAATAAATCGCAAAGAGCTGAACAAAATCATATTTTTAACTCTGTGTCTTATGATTTAACACAGCAGCAATTAAAAAAACATGGGAATTTCAAAATCCAATGGAAAATACAGTTTCGTATGGTGTTTCACTACATTTGTATTTCTCATGGGACTTTGAAATATTTTTATAAGACTTTTACTACTGCCATGAGATTTCTTTAACTTCAATGGGAAATATTTTCCCATGGCAATACTAGTAATTCAAACTCCCATTGGAAATAGTGAAAAATAGTAAAATCTCATGGGAAAATACATTTTGCAATAGATTTATTAAATTTCTATGCTTTTTAAATTGCAGTAATAAAAAAAGTGTATTTACATATCAATTTTGGCTAAATTTTGGCTTTTCTATTTAGATCCTTTCGGTTATTTGTTCTCTATCAGCTTTTACACGTTTTTCGGTTCAAGGACTTTCAAACGATTTGGTTTGATCTGCGCTGATGAGAAATAGGTGTGCATATGCAGAAAAAAAATTAACAGTAACTTCGGTATTTCGTTATCAACTAACTAATTTGAATTTCGCAAGTCTCATGAAATTTTTCAAATAATTAAAACTTATGTGGTAGCTATCAAAACTGGTTGCACAAGATTTGCAATAACTGGAATTGCAAATTTTAATTGCAATTAGTTTATTATTGGATACCTTTTGGATACCAACTTTTTCTTACGTGACTGACATGTTATGTGACTTTACAGTTGAGAGTGTAAACATTTTTATGTATTCAAAATAATTGTAACTTCATTGTATTTTTAAGTTGTAGAAATCGCGGTAATAATGAGTCCGATCCATCATTTTAAAACTCAAAGAATAAAAATGTTTCATTTGTAAAGCGTAGAACTGCATTGCAAAAATTGGGAATAGTTTTAATATTTTCAGAATACGCATTTGTTTTCCATATTTAAAACGCTGTTACTTTTATTGATGTCTTGTGAACACCCAAGTAAATTATGATTATTTTTGGGAGTACAATAACCAACTATAGCATAAATCAGAGTCAACTTTATCCCACTACACAATAAACTATAGCATATAAATTACATTTTAAGCAGCAATCGTTCAATAAGCTCTTTGTGCATTTATTTACATTATTGTATTCTTTTCACAAATCGAATATGAAAGTAGCCATTTGGTGGTGATTAGCAAACGAAATATGAAGTTTTATGTCCGATCGCACTATTATTAAAATTCATCATAGTAAACTATCGCTCCTCTTGAGTTTTCATGCAAGAAAACTGTAGCCCTCGTGCAAGTAAACTTTCGCTCTCAAGACAGAACCCTATCGCATTTACTGGAATTTTCAGCTGTAACGATATGATGCGGCTTGAAAACGATTTACCTAGGTTGCTGAATGCCAAAGACATGTTTTGTAAAAAGAACAGATGTTTTAATAATGAAATTATTACCTAAAATCATAAGTAGGTAAAATGCCTTTAAAATATGTCAAATTTTAAATTATTCTAATATAAAGGTATTTTGTAATCATAATAATGCTCATGACTTAAATATTTCAACGTCAAATACTAATTTCTGTTAAAAAAAGGTGTATTTTTAACTTAAATGCCACATTTTTGGTCTAACTGATTGTTTATTTTCCCATAATACATCTGGAACACACAAGTCAATTTCGCAGGGAATGCAAGTCAACCGTTTTCCCTTTCGCATTTTCATGATAGTGGTGATGACACAGCCACGGTAAAAAAATCAAATTTCTAATGTTTGCGGTATTTCTTTTACATTTCACATACTATGTATCTTATGCTGCAACAAACGCTGAAACGGAACAGGTATATGAGAAATATATAAATGTCGTTGATTAATTCATAAAACATTGTTTTAAAACCAACTCTGATCTGATGGTCAAAACTATGATGCTAAAGGAAAAAATCTAGCCACCCTCAGAGGGCATGGGCGGAAACAAAATTTAGGAGTATTATTAAATATATAATTATGCATCGTATAAACCACATGAAATTGATTTCTGCATTTGGCCTTTTGCAGGATTCACTTTTTTTTCAAGTTTTTAAGTAGGGAGAAAATGAACTTTTCATTGAATTTTTAGCTCGCGAGTGATTTGTACTCACCGTGAAATAAGTATTTGGGGCAATCAAAGGGGAATGTATTACTTTTAAGTATTTTCACTTCGTTAAATTTCAAGATTTTCGGACACGTGTTAATTAGTATTTGAGGTGTAATATAAGGGTGGTTACTATTTGGTATTCTTTTAGAGAGATTTGTTGACAGTTTCCTATTTATACAAAGTTGATTCCCGAAAGAAACCTCAGAAAGAATGGAAAGGAGATAAAAATTCGATCGCGTTTGAACTTTTATTCTGGAGAAACGCTACAAAGGGCAGATATAAAAATTTGCAGATATATTAACACTGATATTGGCAATCCGTATACAAATTTTGGTCAAAATCTAAAAATGGCCTTTTTAGGGATCCACTTTGAAAGACAGACACTAACTTGATCTTTCATGCGGATTTGTGCATCTATGCGTTCACCTGTGGCAATATATGTTGTTTTCATACAAATTCAAAATAAAGGAATGAAAAATTTAAGCATTTTTTTCATTGGAAATAACATTTATAATTACGAATCTATGGTAAACAATCCAAAAAGTAACATTTCTACCTCATTTAAACGAGAGCTCAATTTCAACCACTTCCCCGCCTGATTATAATTAAAACTAATAACATACAATTGTTCCCTTATGTACCCAATGTACGCTTTCAAGTTAAATGTAGCTGAATATAACTTGAAAGCGTACATTGGGTACTTTATAGATTAATATATTCGCACTTAGTTAATCAGGCAATTCTTGGGTTGTATTAAGTGTGTGCATTGAAAACGCACGATAATACGTGATGTGTTGATAACTTTAATGCAAATAAAAATGTATGGTTCAAGGCCTAAAACATGTAATCGTTATATAACTGTTGATCATTGTCCGTGCAAGTAGTTGAAAGTACAAGGTTCACAAGGTTCAGGAAGAACTGAACTCAGTATTGAAAGAAAGCACTCTTATTATATTTTCTTAGATTCAAAACGCATTTTGAAGGCTTCGTCTGATTTACATGTAATAAAACCTCATTCAATCCATATTCCCCTTATATATATCTTTATAAGAATGTTACTAAAATTGTTCAGAGAAAATATTGTTATACCTTATAATATTTTCCTTAGATAAATGCATTGGGGAAAGTAACGACAATTTTTCTGTTTTATTTCTCAAAACAAAAAACGATCTGTTGACCAGTCAACAGTTTTCAGTCTGATGACCGACATCGTTCTGTTGACCACTTGCCTTATTTTGATTGGTTCAAAAATATCACGCCCATATCACATGATCTCCTGTCGTCTGCGTAACCAAATTTGCAACGTGAATTGTATTCAGATGAAATGGAGCTTATTCATTGAACATGAAAAGGTATAACAAAACAGTTATAGACTGGGTCCTCAAGCAACAGCTGTATTGTTTGACCCTCTGACTAAACTGTTGCACTCAGCCTTCGGCTTCGTGCAACAGTTCAGTCCTCGGGTCAAACAAAACAGCTGTTGTTTTCGGACCCAGTCAATAACTGTATAATGTTAAATATCACCACATACGAAGAAAAAAATACCTCTTTTATCAACATCATATATGTACCTAACATATACTTCTATATTGATATCTCTTGATTTCTGAAAACGAATCTTTACGACAATAGAGGTGATTTCGAATCTCAAATAGTGAAGTTCCTTTTTTTAGCATAATATTCCCACATCCCCGACATATAACGTCTACACTTTTGCTGTTATCGTACCTATAGTTTGTTCAGTTATTTTGTCAACTGAGCTGATTTACTGTCTCAAAAACTCATACACTAAGGTTCTTTTAATCACTATTGCATTTGTCACTAAAAGTATATAATTCCAAATCTAATTGTAACGTTTATTTTCATTGGTCAACGTCATGTATAGCAAACGGAAATATTTCTTGATATTACCGTTTGCCAATTAATCCAATATTAAACACTGATTTTTAGGAAATTATGTATGTATAAACTCCGGCATCTCACTCACAAACTTTACATACTTACCTTATCGGAGCATATATTGGTAACTCCAGCTGTGTTGGGGTTCACACTGCTAGTGCTTTATTTTTGTTGGTTCTTATTTATCTATTTTTTCTTTGCCATATGATATAAATTTGTGTTAAACATATGAATAACTTTATTTTTTTTATCTTAATATTACCCCTTTCTCCGTTTGGCTATAGTAGACATACAACCCCATTATAATACATTAGAAAGCAAATACAAAGAAATTTCAATTGTAAAAAAATCAAATCAAACAAGGCGTAATTTTGGCCACGCCAAAATAAAAAACAAAACAAAGAAGGACAAACATGTATTCTACAAAACAGCAAGTTGTAGGAACCAAAACGGGTGTACCATTAGGCGATCCAAAATAGATTTGTGTACAATCTGCTCCTAGCATGGAACTCGTCACTGAGGCAATGTAGTGTCCGGCTTTAGCCACGTTTGGCATTTTTCAGTAAGGTTTAATTTATGAGTCTCAATGATTGCCCTGTGGTTGTTTAAATATTGTGATCGTCTCTTCTTTTAGTCTTTTTGTCGGTCAATAGATTGTAAGAACATTTTCCCAGTTAATATGAAAAAGAAAAGAAATGGGGTAAATGTCAAGGAGACAACATCCCATATCATATAAATATAAGTTTATATTTGTTGACGATCCGCATCAACGAATCAACGGGTAAAAAGACATGGATGTAACGTTGCTCGATATCGCTCATACCTATGCCGAGGAATGAGTAAAGCTCATTGTCGAAGGCTTCGTGTTGACTTCAAGAAAAATAAAAATAATAAAAGCGTTGTCCCACTGCTTTATTTTCAATTTTTGTAGACACTTTGTCTCCTTTGCATTTGTTCCATATCTCTTCACTGTTAATTTATTTCAACTAAATTTAATATAAAAGTTGACTGTCAAATAATGATGAGGAAATAAAACAATTATATCACTTTCTGGGCGCAACCCTTGCTTTGAAGTATTTGAGATAGCTATTTCGTTGACAAACTAACTGTATACAATTAAAGGTAATGAACAACGGCAGTAGAATACCGAAGAAACAAAGCACAAGATTACATCAATCAAAGTCCAGAGACAAGGCAAAATCAAGAACACCAGAAGACGGAAGACCAAATACACTACATGTTCACAAAACAAACACAACACAAAAAGCACTAACAGTGTGAACTCTAAGAAAAAAAACAAACAAAGTGACATCAGGTGCTCCGGAAGGGTAAACATGTCCTGCTCTGCATACAACACCCGTCACACTTTCAGTGGTCAATCCAAGGAAAAGTCAAAACCGGTAATGTCAAATCCGGGTGGACGTGAATCTAGCTGAAAATGTCAGTTTTCATATATGACATATCTATGTATGATGTCTTGGTGACGGTCATAGCATTTCTAAAAGGACAAAAGTAACAACGGCTGAACATATCCCTGACTCAGCACTTTTTTGACAGTGCTTTTGCTCTTTCAACGCCGAGTGGCTGTGGAAAAAATATCTAACATGTCATATATATATATATGACTCAAAAACACGAAGCTTACTATATAGAAGTAAGTCAAAATTGTCCTACGTAATTGCAGACATTTGTATTCATCATTAAAGAAGGTCCAGTATCGGTTTAGAATTGATGCTTTAATGGTGTATCAATTACCTCTTTATTTCCAGTTCATTCAGGTAAATAAAACAAAAGTCAGCTTTAGTGAAGTAAAAACTACTGGATTTAAAGGGCTTAATTTATTCAATGAATAAAAAACAGATTAAATCAAGCAAAGAAATTGGAAATGAGTGCTACCTCATTGAATTGACCAGTTTTTTTATTACAAAAACAGGATAACAGTAAACACCTACAATGGCCGAAAATACAACTACATGCCACAATTCACAAGTGAACAGCACTAGAAAAATAATAATGATGACAAGAGACAAACATGAATAACGACAGGAACTCGGTATTGTCGGACTTGGTACCGGCACTAGCATAAGCCAGCGATAGGGTTAAAAGGTTTATGGGTGCCCAAACCTTCCCTTTCTCTATCCCGTTTCCCTTTATTATAATAAACATACGAATAAAATTCAATGCAGGTAGACTACTAACTCTATAACAACTATAGTGCAAAATTACGCATATGACAAAACGTTATTTAGAAAGATGTGTCAAAGAATGCTGACCGCTTAACTGCCGAATAGCTAAAGGAACCTAGTCTGGTGGTAAAGCACTGTCACACAACTGAAGAAATATCAAACTCAAAACTCCTGAAGGGTTTGCCAAAGAGTAGTCACGCATTTCAGTAGACATCGACAGTATCAGTGAGTGGCCAGTATATGAGTAAAGTCTTTAGGTCACTGGAATCCAAAGCAGATTTAACGCATTTGTTCAGAATATCTCGTCGATATACACTTTACGTAAAGAAAGTAAGTAACGTCCTAGTTTTTCAGGATGATTTATCAGTTTCTGTCATTTATTTCACAACATTTCCATAAAATCGGGGATGAGAAAACCCCTTTGTAATAAGCTGTTTGCGAGTCACTATTGTATTACTAAGCTCAAATCTTGTCTTTATTTCGACTCGGATAAAATAATTGTTATCAAACGCCACAGAAAAAGATTATCGGTTGTAACCCGAGTTATTTTTCAGAAACCGAACTTTCAAATTCGCAGAAAGGTGAATTTTTCTAACCTTTCCTGCTGCTCACGATCATTTAAGTAGAACAAGAAGTATATGGGGTGATAAATATTCTCGTACAAAATTTTGGACTCGTGTGGAAATTTAGAAAAATTGCTTCTATACAAAACCTTTTCATCCATCTGTGGAACTCCATCATTGAGCCAGATTGTTTCAACATCCCTTCAATGCAGAAAACAAAATTCTACTGGTATTTGATATAAATTCAGGTCGACAACATAATAAAGAACTGAAACTACTAATTTCTCTTTTTTTAACTTACATCTCGAATTTGACGAAAATTATCATCCGAGTATTAAAATTTACAACAAAGGGACGATTTTAAATTCAAACTTATCAATTTTCCAAAAATGGACAGTAATATTTCAACTTCTCCATCTTACGGGGTGTATGTTTAACAGTTGATTCGTTACGTGAGATCTAGCACAAATTATACAGACTTTCTCATTACACATAGCTTTCCACCTCGTTAGCGTCTTATTAATCAATGCTTCAAAAAATTCAGTTTCAGTCATGCGATCATATTTTTAACAGTCCTTTGCAGAAAAAAATGAAGTTTTGGTCAAAGCCTGATTCAAGATTCTTTTTTATGTAATACTGGAATGATCATTTATTGTGTCGCCGGCACAAGCAGTGTGTGGCGACATATAGGGATAACTTAAGTCGTCTTGAGGCGTCGTCGTCTCTGTTGTTGTTGTCCGTCCCATTTTTCGTAACACTTTTGTCAGCAACTACAAATCACAGTCACTTGAAATTTTGTATGTGACTTTAATATAGAATTCTAAAATGTGCTTATCGAATTCAGGTCTGTCAGATATCTACATGTACTTCCTGTTTACCGACTTGGAATACTTTTAACAAGTACTGTCAATGCTAAAAAAATTTCGTAACACTTTTCTCAGCTACTACACATCACAGCGACTTAAAATTGTCTATGTGACTATTGTGCTTACCAAATTCAGGTCTGTCGGATATCTACTTCCTGTTTAACAACTTATAAATTTGTATTTCTCACAACAGCATTGCAAGCGACACAATAACGATTACATTGAAGACTCACAATGTATTTTTACTATTTACGACCTTTCAATAGCAATTGCTGTTGAGGTGCTACCTGACAACTCCGCCATGGAAAGGGGGTTGGGGTTGGCGAGTCATAACACCAGTTTAACCCATCATTTCTTCTGAAATGTCAGGACCATAGTGGTCAACAATTTTCCGGTGTTTTAAACTTGCTTTTTTGTCTTTTAGAATTGAACATTTGATAAGTCTGTTCAGTAATTTTGTTTTCATTAAAAGTTCAATTTGTTGAAATAAAATCTTTAACTTATGTTATTAGATTCACATTCTTATTATGAATAGATTATATTCATGTAATTATTTACTTTAAACAATATTTTATTCAGTAATTCATATACATAACAATACATTTTTACAATTTAAGGATTCGGAAACAAGCAAAATGCTTATATAAATCCGTCTCCAGAAAACACATAAATATACACACGTACCAAATATAACATGCTCAGTACTATAAAAATAGAACAAAAAAGATAACAGGAAACACCTACAATGGCCAAAAAACATAGCCACATGCCACAAAGTATATAGGAAATGCACAAGAAAAAACCCACAATAAAAATACAAAAGACAAACGTAAACAACGATAGCAACTCGGGACAGCCGGACTTGTAAATATTTATAAAAATAAGTTACCGGTACACCTGATCTCACCTATGGTTTTTATTGGGTCCGTGTTGTCCATCTGTATGCGTGTCTTCGTTTTTCTTTTTTGTCCCGTACACAAGTGGTGTCCTTGTTTCTTAGTGTTTCCGATGTTGCCTTTGTCCATGGATTGTTCGTTCTTTGACTGACGGTTCGGTTCTCACTTACTTTACACTAAAAATGAATAAAGTAAAAAAGAGGTAATTTGAATACAAATGTGAAAATTTTGAAAAAAAAGAAAAGTTGACAAAATGTATGTAGCACAAGTTGGAATAAAAAACACATTATATAAGAAAACGTTTACTATTTAATATTAAATCTTTAACATTAGAGAAAATATGTTTGTTTGTTTCGAAATTTAATGTGTTATTTCCAAAAAGAATTTCAACTGTAATAGGTACATCTAATAATCTTTGCAATTGACCAATAAACTGTGTACGCAAATTACTTTATTTATTACAATGTAAGAGATAATGTGATGTGGTTTCGATATTTCCACACGTACAATACGGTGATTCAACGATATTTCTTTTAAATAAATGCTCATTTAATGCACTACTGCCCATTCGGAGTCTGGCATGTAGTATTTGACCCTTTCTATTTCCCGAGTTGTAATATTATGGCACTTTACTTTGCATGCTTGGAGAATTTAACTTTGATTTAAGTATTTAATGAACCAGCATTTTTTAAATCAAATGACAAGGCATTCCATAGTTTTATAGTTGACGGTAGAAAATTGTTTGCATTTAGACTTGTACGTGTTCGAATAAGAGGAAATATATCATTACGCCTTGTATTATAATTATGCAAGTTTCCAAATGACTGTGGAATAAGATTTGATAAAAAATGTGGGGTTAAATTGTTTTGCATTTCATAAAATTGAACAAGTTTATGCTTGTTACGACACAGAGTTTTTAAACCGTGTAATTATTTCGTCATATTGATGATATAAACTGAAGGCTGTCAAGGTTAAATCTACAGTGACGAGCGCATTTACTAAAAACAAGATAACCGACTTTTTATTTCTAAATATAAAGAAAGACCAAGGTCCATTGAGATACGAAAATTTTCTTCTCACGATAATAAGGACACAAAAAGTCATGAATAAAATTTTTGTGCATAATATTAAGTATACTCAGCTTAAAGTGATCATTGTGTCCATGCGTGCGTTCGTTCGTTCGCTATTCCGTCCGCAAAATGGCTTCACACTTTGTGGCAAAAAATGAAATTCATGGAAAACTTCTCAGAATCTTTAATCCATCGTGCAATTGTGCACTAGCAATTTTAAATCATTGATTAAATGATTTTGGGTTTGCCATTGTACGAAATGTACATACCTTACCGTTGAATGAGGGTACCTGTTTTCCGGCTAGGGAGTGGAGGTATTTATGAGTGAGTTTTGCTCAATTTTTTTGTAATTTGATGTATATGTTTTTGAGACAGTAATTTTGCTTTGTTGACAAAATCACTGTACAAACTACGGCAATAGCGAATGATGTATGAATTGTAGACGTCATATGCTGGATATGTGGGAATATTACTGATCAGAAACAAAGTCAAAACATATGAAAGTGTCGCTAGAGAATAAATAACCAAAAGTGCCTTGCAGTTATGCTGCAGAGATTTGCATGAGGGGATATAACAATTTCTAAACTTGAGCAGTTTTAAAAATGATTAGTTTTTGGGCCAGCACCGAAGGACAACTTTGCTGATGAAACATTTGGGCTTAAAATTTCAACAACAGTAGCATCGCCCTAGTGTTAGTGAACAATAGCTCAGTTGACAATTCATATCATCAAAAACGTTTTCAAGCATATTTTAAATACTATAAACTGCAGTTGGCTATGGTTAATAACGTGAAGATAAAAGTTTTATCATCTGACTTCTTAAAATTGAATAATCCATACAAATGTAGCCGAATAAATAACTAAATCATTATAAAATAACAGTTATTGATTAGGTTATGTAAATTGGTAAACACAATTACAATTTTTGAAAGCAGTTTATTTTAAATATCATTGATATAACTTATTTCATGGCATAACGAACAATGTTCTTTTGGCATTTTCCGATAACTGCAACCATTTGTTTCCGTTTCATTCGTGTTCGATGTTAGTTATCTTGGTAAAATAAAAATTCAATATTTGTTTTAATACATGTTGTTGTGTTCGTATGTTTTGGTCATTTTTCTTGGTTCTTCCATTTCTGATTACCCCATTTTTCTTTTGATTAATGTCTTTTTTTACTTCTATATTGCTGCCTTTGTGTTATACAAACCAGAATTTCTTTTTCCAACCTTTCAGCTGCATAACCGTTATTGTTCACTCTATCAAACCTGTGATGGCGACCATAAAATCCACGAAAAGAGTGTCGCTTTCAAGACGTCTTTCTTATATCTTTGAATAAACAGTTTTCTGTTTGTTATTAAACACTGACATATGTTTAAAAGAGGAGTTCATGTTGTTCACTCTTTGTAATGGAAAATTATTGACAAAAATCCCTGTAACATGCATTTTCGTTATCTTTTTAAAAGCTAAGTAAGCTATTTTTGGACTATTAAAATTGGGAGTAACATGGTATTGAAACTGTGGATCTGATTTAATATGAAATACTTTCATTTTTTTCATTTTTACTCTTTTTTTGAACTCTTTTTTTACCATGTCTATGATTGTAATGCTTTCAATATTTACAAACAATACATCACAGGTCCGGTTTTTATTTCAGTAACACAGTCTTAATTTCAGACAATTGACTTATCTTTGACCTTCCTGTCCTGTATGTATTTCTATATATATACTGATACAGTGATCTATATACAAGAAAGCGGCACAAGGTCAGATTTGATATCAATCAACAATATAATGGTTAGTATAATATATGGCCCAATATGGAAGAATAGGTATGGCGAGTGCAGGGAGTTGAAACTTTGGAAATTGAAAAGACGGTTGCCTTATTGGCCAAACATGCAAAGAAATAGGACTAACGAAAATATTATTATGTACATCTTCGCCAAAAATGTGTTGACCTAGTTATAGTGAAAAAATAAGGGCGAAAGGGAATATCTAAATCCTTACACTGCTGTTGATATAAAAACTATTGTAGACTGGCTTTTTGTAGACATTTCGACAACCTAAACAAAACATATCTCCCACCTTGTAAAATACATTGAAAGTGTTGTATGGTGGCACAATAAGATTGCAAAAATATTTGGTACTTTTATGTATTATTGATTAGATGGATGTACTTTCTCTTTCTTGAATCCGAATCTTACAGTAAAAGCTTATTAGGTCGACAAATTTTACACAATTTCTCCGTCCTTTTGTTTTTGTATGTTCAACTGTACATATTGCATGAGGTGATATATTAATATATTGTTTTCACTTATCACACTGGCTTAAACAGTTTTTATCGTGCGCTAATCTACGGAAGCATATTCGTGCCACATTTTTTGCAAAAATATTTTTTATTGCATTTAAACGCAATAACTTTTGCGTTTTAACGCAAAACATTGCGAATAAACGCAATAACTTTGCGAATAAACGCAATAACTTTGCGAATAAACGCAATGACTTTGCGAATAAACGCAATAATTATTGTGTTTAAACGCAAAACTATTTCGATTAAACGCAAAACTTATTGCAAAAAAACGCAAAAATTATTGCAATTAAACGCAAAAACCATTGCGTTTAAACGCAAAATTATTTCGTTTAAACGCAAAGATATTGTTTTCAAACTCAAGGAAAAAACAAAACCAAGGATAAGACGCCATTGAAAGACAAGTGTGGCAGCTGAATAAATCTTTATCAGCAAGGTAAGAGACTTGTGATTACGTTCATAATTAACAGACAGTAAACAAAAATGGAATGGCCAATATTGCTTTAATTTTGTTATAACTATTAAGACTGGTTGTAACATTAGGGTGCCGTAATATCTACGTCGAGCTATATGTTAGCGTGTCAATCGAAACGTTCATCTTCAGTTTGTAATATGAGCATGGATAAGTTAGATACTCGAACATCCACAATTACCCTGTTAAATAAATGTTATCCAATGTTTTATTCACGGATTTCAGTATAAAATATGGTGATTTGGGGAGGGGACAAGAGCTTTCCTTGTTATACCCTTATAAAATAGCGATTTATTTATTAGATAATGCCCTGGCGACCAACAGGGTGTTGATTTTCGGCAGTCTTCAATTAATTTTTTGATTCAAGAACTAAATGAGTGGACTGTTCAAAAATTGATAGACCCCTCTTATCCTCCTTTAATATACAGATCTATGAATCTTTTTTTCACAATTGAGAGATGTGTTGAACAGTTTATAGACGCATCATATGGCTCTGCATACATGTGGAACAATTAGGTTCTGTTGAAGGAATATCCATATTTTTTTTTTTTTTTTGGTTTTGTGATATACAAACCAAATGAATGCTCCTCGGTTTTGCAGAGCCGAATGACTTGTTGGTTCACCATGATTGTAACTATGAAGAATTGTTTGATATGTTATTTTTTCATTATTTTAGGTGGGTGTACCTATCTGGGGTTCGAATGGGATTTTCGTCTACTCCTTTAACATGGATAACCAACAGATAATAGTTAGTGTTTCTCAATGGGTTTCAAAGTAAAGAAGATACTGAGTTGCTTCGCTTTAACAAATAAAATTTTAATGAGTGAGCGTTCGAAAAAGAGAAGACTTTCCGACATGGGTTTATTTCGATGAAAGTACCTTTCTCCTTTGGCTAGTGTAGCCAGATATATCTCAGACGTTATTGAGGAGAGAGGAATGCAACACGGATACAGGTGGATGCACCAGCGATATATATTAAACGGATATCAGGTGTCGATGTCTTATGTAGCTGGTCTTATGCAAATTATTGCCAGAGTCTATTCCGATTGCTATATAGTTCGGCATTTGACGATTTTTTTCTGAGTAATTATATAGCTATTGCCTACAACTACATAGGTTCTTAGTCTACTTTTTGGCTAATCAAGCTAATCCTAACTTCGAATTTGAGCTAAAACCACAAAACACCGTTATATTATAGATATTAAAAAGGGCAACGAGTGTATAAAATACTAAAAGAAAAAAAA
>MJUU01039245.1:8998-31898 GCA_002080025.1 Modiolus philippinarum
AAAAAAAAAAAAAAAAAAATACCGAAGTTGCATAAAAAACAGTAAATTTGATTATGCTGTACACGTGTTTTTCATGAGCATTTATATAAGTAGGTCATTTTCTTGAAAAAAAAAAAACGAATATCACCATATGGGAATTAAAGCGGATATTGGAGCTTCCGACATACATTGTATGTCCGAAGTGGTCAATGTTTACAAATGTATGATACAAAGTGAGTGAAGATTAAAAAAAATCGAAACTTTATTATATTTATTTTTTCTTAATATCTATGCCAAGAAATTTGTTTGCTGATCAATGAGAAAAATAAGAATTCACAATAGTTGTATTAATGTAGTTCGGGGGATTAACAGCAAAAAGATAGATTTTTCTTAATTTTCTGCGACTGAAAGTTTATTTGATTCACTTCAAAATTTTAGTAAAAAATCAATAGGTCCTTGATCTTGTTTTCCGGGAGAGGCTTCCGAAAATAGTAATTAACTTATTAATATAATATATATAAGGCGAAATAACAATTTTAGAAATGTTACTATACGAATAAAACGATAGATTTTTGTGAAAATGTAGTTTAAAGTATGTTAAAGAACTCTTTTTATAATATCAAATAAAAAATAGGGGTTACCGATCATATTTTTCACAAAATCATGAAAATGTGATTTTTCCCTTACTAATTCTTTAGAATTATCTGCCTTTAATAAAAAGGATATATTTTGAAAACTGGTAGCATTTATGTTGCTCATTTCATTTTATTTATTATCAATAAACTATTTAAAATAATTTTTAAAACATTTTAATGGTAAATTCAAATTTTCATCAGATGCGCAGTTTTAAACACTTCCTATAGATAGTAGATTTTGCATTCTGCTGACTGCATTGCTGTATATTTCGGCCCAAAATTTTGCATGACTATGTAAAAATACCGTACACTTCTAAATTCGGTAATTATTTATTAACAAATCATATACTTTTGAGGAAAAAAATTTTTTTTTGAAATCTCTATTGTGTTTTAATGGGAAATATTTACCGCGCGCAATTGTAATCGAGAATGGACTAATCTGACATGGGTAGTGTCACCTTTTACCGGTCAACAGGTAATCGAGTATTAACCAAATGTATCTTGCCCATCGATTAAATTTTTCTGTCTGTTCGCCCTAAAAAATACAAAATCAAGGAAAATTCACATGTACACAGCGATCTTTACATATTTTTTATCATAACAGTGTCATTTTTCGGTTATGTATGTTCAATCTTGATCTATGTGCAAAACTTTAGAGATATTGCTTTTCAAATAACAGAGAAAATTTTAAATTTCCATTATCTAAAGGAAGTGAAACAGACTTTAAACACCTGAACCACCTTAATACAGAGTAAAGCAATTAAATAAAATTTAGAAATGAAACATGTCCCTAGCACCGTCAATTTGTCCGAATGTGATGCTTTTATCCACAAAAGCACACAATTTAAGGCATTTTGTGTTCGAAAAAAAAACACCCTTTTCTAAATATTTTCATCTTTCAATTAGAATTAAGCAAATAAATCTCTCAACAGCAGTTAATGCAACTTAAATTACGAAAACAATTATGAAAGTGTACGACGACTTTTCGATTTATCTGCAATTTTATGAGTCGTCGTACACTTACATAATTTTTTTTTCATGACTTAAGTTACATTACCTGTTGTTGAGAAATTTTTTTGGAACTTTTGAAATCCAAAATGAGCTTTAAAATCTATCAGAACTATTGCAAACTAGTTTCTGTTATTCTTTAAGTCATACCCTACATAATGAGACATTATAATAATATCAGTATACTGTGCTTTCTTGTACTTCATAAACATAACTTATTTCAAGATGTTCATTTCCTAAGTACAAACTAGTTCAAACTAAGAGAAAATATTGGAAAAATATCGTTTAAGAAGAATGATGGATTTCAAATGTTCCTCGTGATTTCCAAAGGAATGTGCGTTTTGATTTGTTTGAAAGGTTTTGGAATCAATAATAACCTTTTTCCCAATAAATGAGAAAAGAATAATTGTTCATGTACACTAAAATTGATAAGTTAACACTATTAGAATAACGGTAAAAATGTATATTGTTAAACTTCACGGGAATTTCTCGAAACTATTCTAAATACATGTAAAATTTGAAGAGTTGTAATTGGTCATGCAAATGATTATTAAAAATGTTGCTTTCCATTTCTGAAATAAAAGCCACTTATTGAAATTAATAAAATCCGTCTCATACGATCGTTAAAAAAATTCTAAAAATATCAGTCTGTGTGAAAAAAAATTGACGTTTCGGTTAGAACTCTGATTAAAGATTTGTTTTACTTAGTACTGGGAGGATCATTTCTGTTAACTGTCCTCGTCTTTTCAATAGCAATTGTTGTTGGGTTGCTACCGGACACTACTGCAATAGCAGGGGAGGTTTGGCGCACCATAAAACCGGTTCAACCCACATATTTCTTTTGAAATGCCTGTACCAAGCCAGGGCCATTGCGGTAGACATTTTTCCGATAGTTTCCACCTGAATTGTCTTTATGTCTCACTGACTTCGGCTGTTGACAACTCCGTTCGATAATTTTGTTATTATTCCCAATATTTACACTAAAGTAGTTTGACTTTAAGACTTGGAATTGTTGAAAGATATCTCTTTATAAGTAATGCTATTTTCAAAAGATTTAGACGAACTTGCCTTTCTCTTTTAGATCTTTTTTGTAGATTATAACTCTCCTGCAGTAAATGATTAGAAAAAAGTCATACAAAGCAATTGATTCATTGACATAATAATACTCTAAGGCTACACGAGGCCATAAAGGTGTCAGTTGATTTACTTTGAATACCAGATTTTAACCTTTATTTAGTGTACCACAGATTTATAAATATATCTAAATTGTTTCTCTTTCCTGATCTGAGCTTGTACCTTCATTGAACGCCGAAAGTACTCTATCATCATAACTGTCGTCAGGGGCAGAACTGATGTCTTCTACAACACTCAAATTATGAATAAAGCTAAATTTTGATAATTTGTGATCAGCCTTTTTATAAAAATGAACAATTGTCTTAATTCTTACAAAGTTGTTTAATGGTTTTACCTTACCTTAACCTTACCTTAACCTTACCTTAACCGTTTATTTATTACCACTAGGTCGATGCCTGTGCTTGTGGACTGTTAGACCCAGAGGGTATTCACTAAACCAGTTGTCAGTACCTCGGTTCTAATCCGAAAACAGATTTTATTGAAACTAAATTTTACCCAATTTTGTTTAAAACTAAAAAGTATCACCCCTCATGCATAGCTCTGTCCTTAGCTGAACTTTGGCTTTTCTATTCAGACTCTTTTAGTTACTCGTTCTCTATCAGCTTTTACGCTTTGGGCTGATCGGCACTGATGAGACATAAGTTGTCGAAATGCGCATTTGCAGATTATAAATTAAGGGTAACATCGGTATTTTGTTATTTATTACCACTGGGCCGATGCCTCTGCTGGTGGACTATTAGTCTGCAAGGGTATTCACCGACCCCGTAGTCAGTACTTCGATTTGAGTCGGTAAAACCGATTTTATTGAAACTTGCAATATCTGAATTTTACCCAATTTTGTTTTAAACTAAGGAGTATCTCCCTCGTGCATAGCTCTGTCCTTCGCTGAATTTTGGTGTTTCTATTTAGACTCTTTTGGTTATTCCTTCTCGATTAGCTTTTACACGTTTTTCGGTGAATGTACCTCCAAATGTTTAGGGCTGATCATCACTGATGAGACATATGTTGTTAAATGATTATATGCAGATTATGAATTAAAGGTAACTTCGGTATTTGGTTATTTATTACAACTAGGTCGATGCCTCTGCTGGTGGACTGCTAGTCCCAGAAGATAATCATCGTGGGGCAACCCCGTGGTCAGTACGTCGATTCTAACCAGAAAACCGATTTTATTGAAACTTGCAATATCTAATTTTACCAAATTTTGTTTAAAACTAAGGAGTATCTCCCTCGTGCATAGCTCTATCCAAAGCTGAATTTTGGCTTTTCTATTTAGACCCTTTTGGTTATGTACCTTACGTTAGTATATAGGTATAAGTGGATAATATATTTATGGATACTGACAAAAATACTAACATGATAAGCAAATATAAGCTGTCTAGAAAAAAGTTAAGGCCATCCTTCGCAAATTGTTTGATTGCTGTTTATCGACTACTAGTCACAATTGTGGATGCAAATAGGTATGTAGGAGAATAATTGTTTTTCTGTAAAAACGTCAAAAAAGTTTAAAAAATCACTAAAAGTTTAATTCATCTTTCTATGTGAATAAAACACTTATTTTGAAGTTCTTGAGATTTTTGTTTGTCCATTTACAAGAGGGATAACTCTTACAAAGCGACAAAATAGGGAGTGTAGACTATGAACCTGGATATCGTCTATTGTTTAAGGCTGGTCTGACGACTGATTTGTGGGGATCCATATTATACCAGTGAATTGACTTAAATTATGAAAAGACAGTGAAAAACGCAATAATATTAAAATGTATAATTTGTACAATAAGGACACATAGATACATTGCAACCATGTTTTACTTGGGGTGGGAGTCGGAGGCTATACCCTTGTTGAACAAAACAAATTTTATTATGGTTTTTAATATGGCGTAGAATTGTTATAATTCTTTAATTTTACAAATAATTATTAAGCACAACCACACATTATTTTTCACAACCATTTGCACAGTCATGAGATATACAGACAGGTGTCAGAATGACAAAAAATGGCAAGCTGAACTACAAATATTCAGAAATGGTCTTAATTATTGCCAGAACCTTTAGATATGCAAGCAGTGGGTCAGAAAGCATTCAATGATCAAACCTAAATAAAATTTATTAAATGCATTATTTTAATATCCATGAAATTTGTAATCATAGGGTGAAAATGGCACAATTATGAATTGAAGATAACAGTAAACACCTACAATTACCGAAAATTACAATTACATGGCACAATCCACAGGGGAACCGCACTAGAAAAAACATAACAGACAAAAGACAAACGTAAATGACGATAGGGACTCGGGATAGCCGGACTTGGTACCGACACTAGCAAAAGCTAGCGGTATCCTCCCATTTCTCATTTCCGGTAACCCTTTATTATAGTAAGCATACGAATAGAACCGAATACAGGTAGACTACTTACTCTTTGACCACTACTTGAAAAAAAAAGAATATGAGAAAACATAATTTACAAAGATGGATCAATGAGTTCTCGCCTCTAAACTGCCGGCTAGCTCAAGGAACCTAGTCTGCTGGTAAAACACTTTCGCACTACGGAACAAAAAAACCCTTAAGGATTTGGTAAAGAGTCGTCACGTATTTCAGAAGACATCGGTAGTATCAGTGAGGGGCCAGTATAAAATGTGTAAAATCTTCAGGACAGCGGAATCTAAAGTCAATTAAACGGATTGAGCATGAGATATGTAAGCAGGAGGTCGGACGGACAATAATGACCCAAATTGACCACAGATACACATAAATGGTCAAAATTATTCATTGCAACTTTTCCAAGATCTGTGAAATGTACAATAAATAATGAAAGGATATTGAGTAAGTCTTAACAAATACGTGGTAAATCCATGAAAAGGAACAACACTTTTATTTTTAGCCTTCATCTAGAAATCATGAAGCATGGGGTAAAAAATGACATTTAATGCCACAAGCTGTCTATCCATTAGTATTATTAATCACTCCCTAATATCACACCAATGAATTTATAAGCTGTAGGTCAGAATGACATTTGCCACGAATCGCCATAATTGATAATAATTATTTATCGCGACTACTTTCAAAGTCCTGATATTTGCAAGAATTGGGTTAGAATGATATTTTATCACCAAACTAATCCACAAATTACTATATATGGTCATCGCAATAGTTACAACAGCTATGAAATTTTTAAGAATGGGTTAAAAGCTTGAAGCTTAATAAAAAAGGATTCAAAATGAAAGTTACTTAAAGTACATCCGTCTAGATAACACCTATAGAATTCCAAAAGCTCTGTGATATTTTTTTTTTAATTTCAACGTCAGATCACGATTGATTACCGTTCTGCACTCACTCTCGTTGAGTACAGTCATTTATAGACATATTTAATGTGAATGAAAATTAAGACCATCGGAGCTTCTTTTTGTTAATTGAATGCCTCTTAAAAAAGTAAAATTTCAAATCGCCGTTTTATTAAACAGAGCCTTTCTGCATATTATTCTATGCTGGAACTTGCAATTCTCCGGCCGGAAGGTAACATGACGAACAAGAATCTGCAGTTTTTAAAAACTAATTCTCATATACACATGCTACCGAAGAGAGTAGTTTTAAAAATTTGAAAATACATATAAAGTTTCTTGTTAAAACGACAAATTATCTGTATGTTATGTTATAGTGACATGGTAGTTCAAATCACTTATCTGTCCCGTAGTTTCTCGTTATGATAACATAAAGTGTCCCGTTACAGCGACATAAAATGTCTCGATACAGCGACATATAGTGTCTTGTTATAACGAATCGTTATACATCCTATATCTTATACATTCAAGTGTAAATTTTAAAATAAAAGTGCACATTTTACAGATAAAAAGTATACAATTTACACATAAAGGTATTAAATTTGCAGATTAATGTGTAAATTTTACAGATTTTTTTTTCAAATTAAGAAAAATAAAATATGTAAAAGTCAAACTTAGTAATACTGAATATGATAATTCACTGGAGATTATATGAACTTTTATGTCAACTTGAAAAAAAACAGAACATTTGTTCGTAATAAAGTTTGACCTCTATAATAAGCAATGAAGGGACAAGGGATATGGAGTAAATGCACATGAGACAAAGTCTCTTCAAAGCTATGGAACAACACTTTCATTTTTGTTCTTCACCTTGAAGTCACTATGAGGCCTTCAACAATGAGCTTTGCTTTTACCTTAAAATAAGTTCAAGACAGCTCCTAGCACCGGTTTCAGTGAAATAAGTTAATTCTTATTCTTATTGTTCACGTTTTTATATGATGGTAAAGAAAATAAATAAAAAATAAACTATATATTTAGGGGAAAACAGTTCTCTTCAAAATATTTCTACTGACCTCAAAAATATGAATACATAAAAACCTTGTTATACAACATGTATATTGGTCAGCTAAAAATCTGTATTAACGATGCAATTCAGGTAGGAAAGATTTAGCAAAAATACAGCATCGTGACAATTTATTAGAACATAAAGGCGGTGATAATCAAATTAACAAGTTTATTATATTATAATAGTCAATATATTATGCAACATATATAATAGCACACCATTTCTCATTGCATGTGTGGACAATGGTCAGGATTATTAACTTAATTGATGCAGATTATTAGGACAATCAGGAACCTATAAAGGATGCTAAAGTAGACTTCAAAAACTGAAACAATGCCTATAGGTATGCAATTCTGAAGAAAAATCAGAATTTTTTATTTGTGCGCATTTTTATATGGATATAATATATATATATATATGTTTTTGGACATAAATAATTGCTTAAACAAATAGCCAAGTGAAGATGTATGTGTTAAATTTAAGGAGGTTTGCTACTTGTCTTCTTTTCATATCTAACAGTTTTCCGGGATCCCCTGGTTTTATCACATATACCATTCGATCATTATGATTTTTTGCTTTTGATACGTCTACTTTATTTTTTTATAATTTGATTTTATACACCATCGAGAGCATTCTGTGAAAACTGCACAAAATTCTATTTATTTTTACACATTCATTCATGATAATACCTTGCTTACGGTTTTTTTTTAATCAGTACAACTCAAAACGAGATCATTAACACATCGTTTTGTTCACTTATATAGAACTTCTTTTCAATTTTCAAACAACACGTCATATCTTTAAATTGTATTTAATTCCAAACTGAGGAGCGATCGATCCTTAGATTTAGACGTTTATAGGTATCTCATATTTTCCATTTTTTTTTCTGAAGCCATAAACATACCATGGTTACTGCAGCAATAAAATTGTATTGAAACTTTAGCATGAATATGTAGAATTTATCCTTAAATCTTGAAAGTGTTGAACATAATAAGTTCGTCCTCCAGCAAAAACTCATTGAGATAGTAAGAAAAAGATTAACAACTAATAGTATATGATCTACTTAATTCTTCTAATTTTGAAATTCAAAGTTTTAAATTATAACTCGTTATTTGACACTTCAGTCTATGCCGTGAAGCTGACATTACACGAAAATCATAAAAAAACTAAGCAATCACAGGTGATTTTACAGTAAAATAAATGTCTCTCCTGCAGTGTGGAGTCCGTTGCAAGAGATCTATGCTCTATATACATTTCAGTTATGGTGTACTTGTTCCTGAGAGAATTTTTCATATGGATGCACTATCATCATTTCAAATTTTGGCATTTTTTGTGTTTTCAAAATTATTATTCTGACCACCTGATTATTGTGCCCACATCTCATAATTTTATTATGCGAAGTTTTCTTACTATTGACTCTCGATGAGTTCCCTGTGGTTCTTTAAACGTTGTGTTTGTCTTCTATTGGTCTTTTTGTCGGGCAATGAATGACAGTAATTGTAAGAATACTTTGCCAGTTGATTTTATGCTTGTTGACGATCCCTCATCCATGACATGATAAGCATGGATGTAGCGTTGCTCGACATCCAGCAATGAATTCCGCTTAAACCGATGCTAGAAGCCATCTTGAACTTACTATGAGGTATGAGCATAGCTCATTGTTGAAGGCCTCATGGTGACTTCAAGATGAAGAACAACAATAAAAGCGTTGTTCCATTGCTTGTTTTTCCCACGTATTTGTGGAGATTTTGTCTCATTTGCTTTTACTCCATATCCCTTCATTGCTTTTTTAGACTGGAGTTTGTCTCTCCTGCAGTGTTGAGTCCGTAAAAAGATTCCCCGTGCGAGAGATGTATGCTCTATATACATTCTAGTTATGGTGTACTTGTTCCTGAGAGAATTTCTCATATGGATGCACTATCATAATTTCAAATTTTGGCATTTTTTTTTTTTTTGTGTTTTCAAAATTATTATTCTGACCACCTGAATATTGTGCCCACATCTCATAATTTTATTTTGCCAAGTTTTTTACTATTGACTCGATGAGTGCCTTGTGGTTGTTTAAACGTTGTGTTTGTCTTCTATTGTTCTTTTTGTCGGGCAATGGATGACAGTTATTGTAAGAATACTTTGCCAGTTGATTTTATGTTTGTTGACGATCCCGCATCCTTGACATAATAAACATGGATGTAGCGTTGCTCGACATCCAGCAATGAATTCCGCTTAAAACGGTGCTAGAAGCCATCTTGAACTTACTATGAGGTATGAGCATAGCTCATTGTTGAAGGCCTCATGGTGACTTCAAGTTGAAGAACAACAATAAAAGCGTTGTTCCATTGCTTGTTTTTCCCACGTATTTGTGGAGATTTTGTCTCATTTGCTTTTACTCCATATCCCTTCATTGCTTATGCATGCTTTAGGGAAATACTTTTTTATTTTGCTTAAATTAAATTATTTTATTCAAGGCATATGTTGCTGTTTGAAAATGATTTCTTGACCTTTAAATATCCAATAAATGTATAAATATGAGATCAATTTACTCTTGTTTTTATCGCCAGCGAGTTAACATTGATAAGAGTTGCATCAGATTTAAAGAAATTTTGGTGGCCATGAAATCGTTCACAAAATCGATAAAAGTAAGTTGTAGCTCATCTGCCTATGGCAAATCTAAGCTACAATCATCACTGGCGTCCGTCGTTCGTCTTTTGCTACTTTTCATCTCAAGATATTCTCCTTCGGGCCAATTTCGTCTAAAATATTTTTCGGAAGTCGCCCTCAATATTTGTGTATCGTATCCAAGATGGCTACCAGCTAGTAAAATAGTTAAACATAGAACTCTGTGCGAAATGCATTAAATTTTTAAAATCTCCCCTGAAACAGCTTGAACAATTAAAACTAAAATTCAGAAACAAAAACAAGAGTTCTTAGATGGTCCCCATCAAATATGGTCTTCGGCGGAGAACATTAGTTTTCATTAGATCTTTGGGAATCATTTGTTAAAGATCGCCTCTGATACCGTAGTAGCAAGTTTTTTTTAGATTAAATCATAATTGTTCCTGCGTTATCTCCTTCAAATTAATGAATTTTGTATCATACCTTGGCAAAGATGGCCGCCAAATGGGAACAAATTGTAATATAGGACTTTTTGGAATTAAATTCAGGGATCCTTTCTTAAATGGTGAATAAAAGGATATGGAGTAAATGAAACCACTTGTAACAGATAATTTAATGTTGTAAATATTCTATAATGCATTTTATTCATTGTTTTTATTTTGTACGGCCTTAATATTATGTAATTTGTTTGGCCTAGTTATGTAACTTGTTTACAATAAACAATGGTCAAGGTTATTACACTTTAGAACATAAAGAAATTTCTAGAATTTAAATTCAATATTTAACACATAGAATTTTCTAGAGGTTTTCCTTATATAATCATTATATTCATGTGATTGTCAGTTGATTAGAATGTTCCAGTCGTATCTTGTGGATAGATTTTTCTAGAGATAATAAATGTATTTATATAAGGCAGAAGAAAAGTGTTCAGTCAGTCAGTTTAATAAGTTTATACATGATTAATTAGTTTATACAGGATTTTTAAGGCACATCTTTTGTATTGGAAATCGACATCAATTATTGTGAATCTATTATCAACTATTTAGTGAGGATTATAAGGATTATTCTATTGGACATTTATTGGTGGAATTATTCATTTGGATTTTTACTTGGACTTCATTATTGTCAGATAAGTCATATATTGTATACTTAATTTGTAAAATCATTATTTTTGTCTTATTAAAAGTTTATTTGAGCCAATTTGTTTTATCATTGCTGACTTCAATTTACAATAATTTATTGGTCGTTTCTACCACATAACAGAAATTGGGGGCTATCGTCCGGGATCTTCGAAATTGTTAAAAAAATGTTATATTTTTGTTAAATAGAAATTTTTTTTTAAAAGTCAGCAAAATTTTTTACAGATGTCATTTGATCCAGAACAATTCATGTCTACGTGTCAGGTGGAAAATTTTGAGAAGCTTAAAAAGGATGAGTTGATTATTTTAGGAAAACAATTGAAACTGAACGTCAAATCTGGAATGAGAAAATTTGAAATTCAAAGTGTGATTGCAAATTATTTGATTGAAGAAGATTATTTTGATAAATCTGATTTGAAGACTTTTAGCATTCAAACACTTGAGTTGGAAATTAAAAAATTAGAAATTTAGAAGAAATTAGAAATAAGAAAATTAGAAATAGAGAGACAAGAACGAGAAAGAAAATTAGAATAAGAACGAGAAAGAGAAGAAAGAGAAGAAAGAAAATTTAAATTAAAATTTGAAGATCAAGTTGAAATGAAGAAATTAGAATTAGCTGAAAAGAATCAGCACCTTTCTCAGAATTCTCAGACATTTGATGTTGCTAAAAGACCTTTTCCAGAAAAGGATGTTGACAAATATTTTCTGCATTTTGAGAAAATAGCTCAGAATTTAAAGTGGCCAAAACATAATTGTTATTACAGAGTGTATTAATTGGTAAAACCAGGGAAATTTACACTCAGTTATCAGTAGAACAGGCTTCAGATTATGACACTGTAAAAGAGTTAATTCTAAAAGCCTATGAAGTGGTTCCTGAAGCTGACCGCCAAAAATTTAGGACTGCAGAAAAACAGAGTGACCAAACCTATGTAGAGTTTGCTAGAACAACTATTTGATCGTTGGTGTTAATCAAAGAAGATAAATAACAATCATGAGAAATTGCGTCAGCTAGTTTTAATTGAAGAATTTAAAAGGTGAATTAATACTGACATTAAAACTTTTATTGATGAACAAAATACTGAAACTTTGGAAATTGCTTCACGTTTTGCTGATGATTTTTCACTTACACATAAAACACAATTTTTTAATAAACCACAAAAATTTTTCAGAAATCAAAATCATTCCACAAATTTTTCACCCAAACCAACAAATGAAATAAATAGTAGGCAACGCCCAGTAAATAGCTCGTCCAAGTCCTATCCTCCCTCCCAGTCACAGATACCATTCGAGTCGATAATTATTGTAAGAAGAAAGGCCATTTGATATCTGACTGTTATAGGTTAAAGCAAAGGAAGGAAAGTGAAGTTAAACCCAGTGGTTTTGTTGAGTCGTCACAATGTTTGCCTCATTTTGATACAGATGTACATAGTTCTTTTTCTGAGGTGAAGTCTGTTTCTGATCCTGTTAGTAAGGTCGAGGTCAAATCCGCATCTAGTTCCATTATGGAGATTTTCGAACCATTTATTAGTGATGGTTTTGTGTCGCTTTCGAGTGATTTTTGTAATTCTACCTCTATTCGAATTTTGAGAGATACTGGAGCTTCTCAGTCTCTTTTGTTGGCGGAAGCCCTGCCGTTTGGTGATATTTCTAGTACTGGTAGAAATGTTCTAGTGGTTATACTGCTTTTCCTCTCCATAACGTTTATTTGTCTTCGGATATTGTTTCTGGACCTGTGACCTTAGGTATCAAGTCATCATTGCCCTTCGAAGGTGTTCAACTTCTTCTTGGTAATGATTTAGCTGGGGATAAAGTTCAAAGAAATCCTATTGTGACAGACAAGCCTTCTTTTGATCAAGTTCCTGATTCTGCTGAACAGGAGTTTTCTGAGTTGTATCCTGCCTGTGCAGTTACTCGTGCTATGAAAAAGAAATGTGTTGAAGCTCAGAAAGTTGATGAAAATAGCACTGATTGTTTTGATTTGTCGGATACATTTATGAGTCAGTTTAGTGATGTTAGTGTTGAAACAAGCAAGCCTTTGGAGTTTTCTGATAGTTCATTGGTTTAAGGTGAAGGTATATCTACATCTACATTTAGCAATGAGCAACATAAGGGCCCTGAAATTTCATGTCTTTTCAATAGGACTGTTGATGAAAGTGAGTGTTTGCAAGAACCTGTTACTTATTTCACCAAAAATGGTATTCTTATGCGTAAATGGAGACCTTCTGATGTTTCTGCTGATGCAGAATGTGCAATTAAGTATCAAATTGTAGTACCAAAGGTGTATAGAGCTGAGATATTAAGCATGACCCATGTTACTCCCTTGTCAGGACACTTAGGTATTAATAAGACTTACAACAAAATTTTAAATTATTTTTATTGGCCTAATTTTAGAAAAAATGTCTCTAATTACTGCAAGTCTTGTCATACATGTCAGTTAGTAGGGAAACCAAACCAAGTTATCCCAAAAGCACCTCTTCAGCCAATACCTGCCATTGAGGAGCCTTTTAGTTGAATATCAATAGATTGTGTAGGTCCTTTACCAAAGACTAAATCTGGTAATCAGTACATGTTAACTATTTTGTGTGCATCCACAAGGTTCCCTGAAGCTATTCCTTTAAGAAATATAAAGACTAAAACTATAGTTAGGGCTTAAACTAAATTTTTCACTTTGTTTGGCCTACCTAAATCTATTCAATCAGATCAAGGTTCAAACTTTATGTCCGGCATTTTCCAACAAGTAATGTATGAATTAGGCATTAAACAGTACAGATCATCTGCATATCACCCTGAAAGTCAAGGCGCCTTAGAGCGATTTCATCAAACCTTAAAAAATATGATGCGGACCTACCGTTTTGACACAGAGAAAAATTGGGATGACGGAATTTCTTTTCTTTTATTTGCTGTAAGAGAAGCAGTCCAGGAATCATTAGGTTTAAGTCCATTTGAATTAGTTTTTGGGCACATAGTTAGGGGCCCACTCAAACTTTTAAGCGAGAATATTTTATCTAATGAAAAAGACAATTTAAATCTCCTTGATTATGTATCAGACTTTCGCACTTAACTTGTTAAAGCTTGTGATCTAGCCAATAAAAATCTTAAATCCAGTCAGGAATCTATGAAAGCCAAGTATGACCAAAATTCTGTAAAACGTAATTTTGACCCTGGTCATAAAGTACTTGTATTGCTTCCTGTTCCTGAAAAGCCACTTGAAGCCAGATATTTTGGTCCATATATTGTTAAAAAGAAACTGAGTGATTTAAATTATATTATTAAAACACCTGACAGAAGTAGACATAATAGGTTGTGTCATGTTAATATGATAAAACCTTATATAGATAGAAATAGCACAAATATTGTACATTCTGTAAATATAGTTAGTGTTGACCCTGACAATGCTGAAAATGTCTTTTGTGAAAAGATTGATTCGCCATCTATCACACCAAAGCTGGAAAATTCACAGATTCTTCAAGATTTGGATTCGAAATTTCAACATTTCCCAACGATTCAAAAGGACCAGTTGAAACAGTTACTCCGTGAATTTGAACATTTATTTCCGGACATTCCGACACGAACTGATAAAATATTTCATGACGTTGATGTTGGTGATTCAGTACCGATGAAACAGCATCCATATCGACTGAATCCGATCAAACAAAAGTACCTGCTTGATGAAGTTCAGTATTTGTTAAAAAATGACTTTATTGAACCGAACCTAGCAAAAGCAATTGGAGCTCGCCTTGTATTCTAGTGCCAAAACCTGATGGAACTTATCGTATGTGTACGGACTATAGAAAATTTAACAGTGTTACAAAAACTGACTCATTTCCAATTCCACGCATTGATGACAGTATTGATAAAATTGGAAATGCTAAATACATAACAAAAATTGATTTATTGAAAGGATTTTATCAAGTTCCTCTCACAGAGCGTGCAAAAGAACTTTCCGCTTTTGTTACACCGGATAGACTATTCCAATACAAAGTGATGGCTTTTGGCATGAAAAATTCGCCGGCAACTTTTCAGCGTCTCATCAACAGTGTTATTTCTGGAATTGACGGTTCTGAAGCATACATTAATGACATTCTTATATATAGTGACACTTGGGAAGAACATCTTCAGATACTTCGAACTTTTTTCGAACGTTTAAGCAGTGCTATGCTAACAGTCAACCTCTCCAAGAGTGAATTTGTATGTACTTATGTAAACTATTTAGGACATGTTGTAGGTCAGGGTCAGGTAAAACCTATTGATGCTATAATTAGTGCTATTTCTAGTTTTCCTAAACCTGAGAATAAGAAACAATTGATGCGTTTTCTTGGAATGGCTGGATACTATAGAAAATTTTGTCAAAACTTCTCTTCTATTATTGATCCTTTGACTAAATTATTAAGAAAAAATGTAAAGTTTATTTGGTCTAAAAGTTGTGATACAGCATTTGAAGAACTAAAAGCCATCCTAGAAAGTGCGCCAGTTTCAGCAACACCTAATTTCAATTGTCAATTTAGATTAGCAGTAGATGCTAGTGATGTTGCTGCTGGCGGTGTTTTGTTACAAGAAGGTAAAGATGGTATAGACCATCCAATTTGTTATTTTTCAAGAAAATTTAATGAACACCAGAGAAATTACTCCACAATTGAAAAAGAATGTTTGTCTCTGATTTTGGCTTTACAACATTTTTAAATTTATGTTACAGCTTCAATTCAGCCTATCATTGTATATACTGATCGCAACCCTCTTAAATTTATTCATAAAATGAAAGATAAAAATCAAAGACTTTTGAGGTGGAGTTTGACTTTGCAAGGTTTTAATCTAGACATAAAACATATTAAAGGAATAGATAATGTCATTGCAGACGCATTGTCAAGAGTTTGATCAATTTCATAACACCTCATAGTTTATTTTAAATGTTTTTCATTGCATTCAAACAATTTCTTTTGGGGGAGGTGTTATAGGTAATTAAATGTTGTAAATTTTCTATAATGCATTTTATTCATTGTTTTTATTTTGTACGGCCTTAATATTATGTAATTTGTTTGGCCTAGTTATGTAACTTGTTTACAATAAACAATGGTCAAGGTTATTACACCTTAGAACATATAGAAATTTCTAGAATTTAAATTCAATATTTAACACATAGAATTTTCTAGAGGTTTTCCTTACATAATCATTATAGTTATGTGATTGTCAGTTGATTAGAAAGTTCCAGTCGTATCTTGTGGATAGATTTTTCTAGAAATAATAAATGTATTTATATAAGGTAGTAGAAAAGGGTTCAGTCAGTCAGTTTAATAAGTTTATACAGGATTAATTAGTTTATACAGGATTTTCACGCACATCTTTTGTATTGGAAATCGACATCAATTATTGTGAATCTATTATCAACTATTTAGTGAGGATTATAAGGATTATTCTATTGGACATTTATTGGTGGAATTAAGGTAGATAGACACTGTTGCGCTGCGCAATTCAATCGCGCACTAGAAAAATAAAGAGCCGGATACGGGGTAGGTTTGATTTTCGTGCCGGAAAAGTAATATGACGGCTTTTCGTTTGTGACGTCATAATTGAATGACAAATGTGAAACGTCACATTTCGTTTAGTTTGCCGCTAATTAACTCCCTTTTCCCGTAAACAATGTTTGATCCGGAAACTTTGCAAAATATCTCCGTGGAAAGCATGGTGACATATGCATTTTATTATTGTAACCAGTAAATTACATCATAAACTACCTGTTCACAAAAATACATCAAATTCTCATGGATAAAAAGTTCATTTCCATTAAGCTAAAAATTGCCTTTTCATATTTTCCCCGTGCATTCTATGTAAATTATGGTGAAAAAATGGCTAAAAATGAGCAAACTTTGATCTCAATTCTAGAAAAAGCAAGCATGGTGACCCATACTTTTTATTACAGATTTCGGGTAAGTAGGATTGGTTCTTCAATTGTGCTGACTTACATCAAAATCTCATGGATATGAATATTACTGTCTATCTACCTTAAGTGAACTATTCATTTGGATTATTACTTGGACTTCATTATTGTCAGATAAGTCATATATTGTATACTTAATTTGTAAAATCATTATTTTTGTCTTATTAAAATTTAACTTGAGCCAATTTTGTTTTATCATTGCTGACTTCAATTTACAATAATTTATTGGTCGTTTCTATGACATAAGAAACTGGATTAGCTTTAATTAGATTTTATCATACAAGTCATAGGAGGAGGGGGGGGGGGGCTTCAAAGTGTGTATTCATATTTAACCCAAGAGGACCGTTTGTGGGGGACATGCATATGTAGCATATTTGTGAGCAGACGAGCTCGATCAAGAG
Source organism: Modiolus philippinarum (assembly GCA_002080025.1). NCBI lineage: Eukaryota > Metazoa > Mollusca > Bivalvia > Mytilida > Modiolidae > Modiolus > Modiolus philippinarum. Next base: position 26,186 of record MJUU01039245.1, read on the forward strand.
AGTCACGATATCGACCACAGGCCCTTGAGTAGGGAAGAATTCGGGAGATGTTAACTCCATATGCTGGCGCTTTTGGAATGTCACTGCTAAGGAAAGGGAAGTTGACTTTTGGAAAAGTGAAGTCATTGCGTTTGTCTTACAGCCTAGTTTTTAGTGTACCTCTTCTGTCAATTTAAAGATGAAAATTGAGGAATGAGGCCGGTGTATAATGTCTGTAGTATCCTTAATTTTGAGCTCATTTGGACAGACAAGAAGAAAACCAACAAAGCGAGGGCTGTTTAGTGGTAAAATATCATCAATATAACATAAGCTAGAATTAAAGGTTATATTTATTTTGAAGAGGTTCTTCGATGAGTTCAGTCTTACATGTGTATGAGTGGAGAAACAGATCGGCGAAAACAAGTGCGCAATTTGTGCCCATTAGAGTTCTGATAATTGAAAAACAAGTCCCCCGAACTAAACAAATATATTATCGATCAGAAACATGATCACTTCCTCACACGTAATTTATTCTGTGATTAATAGTCGTTTTTCAAAAAGTATACTTCTTTTCTGCCATTAACGATGCATTTATATCTGCGTTTGGCGTTCTTCCAGGAGAAACATCTATTAATTAAATCTTTCAGCCTAGATTTCAGTTGTTTATGATGAATGGTAGAAGTGAAAAGTTGAGACACTGTTATATTGTGATAATGATCTTGATTTTACAGGTTTATTAAGCAGGTTTATTAGAGTTTTTTTTTTTACATTTCATTTTTATTTCATACTTACTAAACAAATCTTTCCAAAAGCTATGAACAATATTGAAACACATGTCGAAACTTAAAATGGCCTATCTATAAATAAAGACAATTCTATGTGTACACATAAATTCCAAAACAAAATCTTTTGACTTTCCTGAAAAAACTAGCTAGAGAATGGAATAACAAGCCTCTAATGCCATATATTTCTTTACCTACAAAAACTGAAGCACATCTAACAAGTTATAACTGTTTCACAAAGACAAATGTATCTCAAACGAACTCCCATATCGGATTTCTGTGCATTCTAAGACCTCTTTTAGTAGTGGTTTCCCTTACAAATTATAGTTAGATATTGTTCAAATAAAAATACAACTTGCAGCAATAATCACATTTTTCTCATTTTATTTAATTCTATTAGTTTTAATGACAGCGTTAGCTTTGCTGAAAATTCTCATCCTTTAAAACTTCATTTTACATTATTCACAGATTTCCTGTAGTTGATGAAGCTAGTGACTACAGTCTTTGAGTCATACTGCAAAATCTTGAAAATGTCATTTTCCTATAGGTTTTAAACCCAATCCCTATTTGAACCCCCATAATGTATCTTTATTCACACCTATTGAAAGTCTTTTGTTGATTTCACATCTAAATACATAAATCTAATATTCTTCAACGTTTCAAAGTTCTAAATGTTCTCATAGATCAATACACCCAGATCAGCAGAAAATGACAGAAACAATAACTAGTTATAACTGTTCGCAGAGCGAAACACAAGCCTCCCAAAGGAACTCCCATATCAGAATTCTAGTCATTATAAGACACCTTTTTAGAATTTGTACAGAAATTCCCCTTATAATTAAATGTATATACACAATACTGGTATCAAACATACTAAGTTGCTACAGGAAATACGTTTTTTTCAAAATATCATTTCTTTTTGCTATATGCTCTAGATATTGATGCTTCTTGACAAAACCTTCAAATGAAAATTCATAGAGCTACTGATAATATTTTTAAGATACACGGAAAACGTGTTATTTTTCCATAGCCCCCTTTTAGCCTCAATGCACCCTTAGATGACCCCAATTGGAAATGTTTAAAACGATTGCATATTTAAACATATGTTGATAGCATCTTACATAGATAGGCAAAGTTCATTTAAAAGGCCTGATGGTGACTTCAAGATGAAGAACAACAATAAAAACATTGTTCCTTTGGTTGGTTCAACTATGTTTTTGTAGAGATATTGTCCCATGTGCGTTTACTCAATATCCTGTCATTGATTTTTTATAAACGCAACCTGAAAAAATACAACAATAATTCTTCCAAACTACGTTTGTTAGACTTAATAACAAAAAAAAAATGCGTCTATGATTTTGTTAGTGAGACTTACTATTATGTTTACTAATTTTCACGCAAGCTAAAAATTCTGTCAGATATGGCGGTAATATTTACATTATTAAAAAAATTAAATAATTGATATTTACTTTCTCTAACTTCTGACCTGTTTTCACGTTTCCTGGACAGTGGGAGAAATGGTTTCTCATCTCTAGAGAGAATGTTGTTCTCGGCAAGTGATTGGCTGAAATTCAATTATGACGTCAAATATGCTTGCCGTTCTCCGACTTTCCCATTGTGATGCCATGAAAAAAGGCGACCATGCCTGATGACGTCACGCCCAAAGAACACATTATTTCAGATTGTGGGAAAAGGGGGGGGGGTCATTTTCTTGTCGAAAGTCTCCTTGAAATCATAACAGAAATAAATTCACAACCGTATCTCGCGAGAAAACGAAATTTCTACACTCTCGATAGTTAGATTTTCAAATATTTTAAACGCTCGGCAAGCCTCGTGTTTAAAAATTTGAAAATTTAACTATCTCGATGCAGTTGTACATTTTATATTTCTCCTTTCTCCTTTGTCCATTTATTTAGTGACTTCGAACAAGAAGGAAAAATTTCATTGATCCCTAAAATGAAAAAAAACAGTAAATAACAAAATACAGAACTTACTATACATAAAGTTTCTGAAGATGGCCATTTCGACAACTTATGTCTCTTCAGTGCAGATAAAATCAAAATAATTGAAAGTCCAGAGGTTTGCATGAGGAAGATACTTCTTACCGTTAAACAAAATTAAGAAAAAAAATGAGATTGGAAATGTCCAAAGAAAATCGCTTTCGAATCAGTAGTAGGAGATGCACTAGACACTTAGTATTAGGATTACGGAAGTGACGTCACCGGAAGTGTCGTAGCCGGAAGTGACGTACCCGGAAATCACGTCAACCGGAAATATGACGTCGGAAGTGACGACATTCCAATCGGACCAATGAGAGCGTTTCCCTCCAGATTTGAACTTCAAATATTAAAATCGGACCAATGGGAACGTTCCGCGCTCAATTTCAAATCGTAACATGTTTGAAGCGGACCAATGGGAGCCCTTCCCTCCGGTTTGAAAGTATAACTTTTTAGCTTTTTACTGCGTAAAAAAAGGCGGTGTCCGTACATTCTCTGCTACTATATTTAACCGCGATTTTCCGAGTTAATATTCGTTTTCCGTACAATGTATATTGACGTCATACTTCCGGTTGATGTGATTTCCGGATACGTCACTTCCGGCCACGGCACTTCCGGTGATGTCACTTCCGGATGACGTAATTTCCGGTGACATCATCTCCGGTCATGTGACCATGACGTCACTTCCGTAATCCTTATTCTCCACAAATACTAAGCGTCTCGTGCATCTCATACTACTCCAAACAGTACCAAAGTAGTGAATACCCTCGTGACTAACAGGCCTTTGTCATTAGTTTTCTCTGCTTGTTTATCTTTTTCCTTCTTATTCTTAAACGTTTTGTGTTATCCATAAATATACTTTGATTCGAAATAAAAGTGAAGGAACCAAAGTGGTTGAAATTTACTCCTTTATGATTGAAAACGATCGATCATGTGGATTCGTTATTCTGTTTATTTTGCTATTTTTTAAAACTTGGTCGATGTTTCTGATAAATGATGAACAGTTGATCCCCGACAGTATTGACCGAATCAGTAGCCAATACTTCAGTGTTCTCCCACAGACCGATTTTATTTGGAAACTTGCCATATCTAAATTTATTGAAATTTACTTTAAACTAATGCATATCTTCATACTGCATGGCCCTTTCCTTAGATGAATGTATGGTTAGGTCCTTTTTATAACTTGTTTTCTAACAGCTTTAACACAAATTTCGGTTTATAGATTTCCAAATGATTTAATTTCATCTGGATTGAAGAGACATAAGTGGTCGAAATGGCCATATGCAGAAAATAAATTCGTAGTATATATGGTATTTTATGACACAGAAAAAAAAATATGCCAAAAATACTGTCAAGCAAAATGTCCATGTAAATCCATTAAGACAACTTATTTTATTATCAGTGTAGATATAAATAGTTTTATATAGATAGCGGTGATTTATCGAGTTTTCTCAGTTAGATAAATGTCATATTGTCATTGGTGAAAATAAAGGATTTCTAGTCACTGGATGACGTCTTATAGAAGCGACGTAACAATATCACTTCAATGTCGTCGTCAAGTAAACAACTGGCGTATTGATATGAAAAAAATATTCCGCATCTAAAATCTCGGTTTTTTTTTATAGTAGAAGATCTATATAATAAAAAGCATAACTAATCGCTCATCATAAATATCAATAAAAATGTCACTCGGGTCGATCAACTCAGTGGATTAAACTCGTTGCGGAACAAAGTTCCGCAACTCGTTTAATCCTTCTGCGTTGTTCGGCAGAATTATGCAACAGGTTAATAGTCCTTAGGTTTGTCGAATTTTAAACTCTAGATATAGCACTTTTCATAAAATGTTGTTATCTTTTCCTAGATTGGATTCCTCCTGTCCAGTGGTGGTACAACACCCTTGGCTTCCGGTTATAATCATTAGTTTCTAACAAGTGAAAATGCTTAAGATATCAAAATAATAATTTTCCTATAAATTCTTTAAAAAGAAATCTAAAATAACAAAATTATGAAATTTGGGAACATTATATCTATTAATTATTATATTTAACAAAACTTGATAAAGTACAAAAAATTAAAATGAAGTTAGATTAATGGTCAATTGTGAAAACCTAGATTTTAAAGAAAGGTAAATCCAAATAGCCAATTCTACCACAGGTTGATTACCGGAACTGTTGGAATGTGCCGAAACTGGAGTGCGACTAATATGTTTTGCGGACTAATATGTTTTTTTTTTCAAAGGCCCATTGTTTGTTTTCCTTGCTAGCGACCACTGCCGTACACTAGAGTTCGTCATATCCTCAGCGAGTACCATGAAAATATTTTATTCGCATTGCACTGCTTAAAAAATAAGTTTTTTGAAGATTTTAAGTGATAGAAATGAACTTTCAAAAACATAAATGAGATATACTACTATATGAATTATTTTCAAAAGTTTTAATATCAAAATACAAGAAAAAAGTGTGTAGAATAAAGAGTAAGAAGTTTAACTAGATAATTGTGTAACGTATATAATAACAATCTCTTACAGAACAAGAACAGAACCTTGATGTTCGGAACCAACCATGACTTTTTTAGTCCATTTGTCAGTATTCTATTACATGTAAGTAGAATGACAACTGAAAAAAGATTGCTAGTTTGATTAATCATAATTATAATGTACTAGTAATTTTGGATGGAAGCGTGAAGACATGATGTTTATTTTGTATCAATGATTCAAATATAATTAAATGGGATATCTTATACACTGCCGAAGTGTGATAATTGGTCACAACTGGGGAAAACATATACCCGTACAAGTTTTACATTTAAGGCCATTTTCTGAAAAAATGTATGGAGTTGGGATCTCGTTATTAGTTTATTATTTTAAGTCTCTTGAATGTTTCATGAACTATTTTATGATAATAATAATTTATGATTAAGACTCCAGTGGCGGATTTAGGGGGGGGCGGGTGGGCC
>MJUU01039252.1:8666-23286 GCA_002080025.1 Modiolus philippinarum
GGTTTTAGAATTTACATAAATTTAGATAATAGTAATTGAACAAAGTGTACACATGAGATATTATCTCATGTACAAGTACACCATATCTAAGAAAAATAAAGAGCATACATCTCTACCACGGGGAATTATTTTACCAACTCCACACTGCAATAAAAGACAAACTCCTGTATTAAATATTTTACGAAAAGATATGAAAGTATTAATGAGTAGTTTACCTGTATTGGGTTTTATTCGTATGTTTATTATATTATAGGGAAACAGGACTGATATAGGGGAGGTTTTGGTACCAATAAACCGGTTTAACCATACCATGTTTACCAGATGTTTCTATCGTTGTTTACAAAGTGTACACATGAGTATAGTCTCATGTACACGTACACCATATCTAAGAGTCCATTTCTCAGCAACTACAAATATTACCAATATGACGTTATATCAAATTAAATGCCTTGATTAGTACTATCGAAAACATAGATTGTTAGATGACTTTGACCTATATTTTGCGCTAGAGTGATTTTTGCAAAATTTTGCGTTAAAGTCAATTTCTCAACAACTACGCATTGTACCAATATGATGTTTTATCAAATTGACGGCCTTGATGAATGCTTTCCAAATCATTTGTAATTAGGTGGCTTTTACGTAAGTTAAATTTTGCATTTAAGTCCGTTTTTTTTTTCTACAATTTAACATCATATACCAATGGCATGCATCAAAATAAATCAGCTTGGTGAGTACTATCCATATCAAAATCAACTGGTTTTCTTTGACGTACATTTTCCGGTTTTTTGACTTGTTGTGAATTTTGCGTTTTACGTCCTTTTCTCAACAACTACACAACATATCATAATGATGTTTTATGAAATGACTCAACTTGGTGAGAACCGTCAATCAATTTGGACAATTTGCTGACTTTGGTCTCCATTTTATGCTTGAATGACTTTGCTTAATTTTTGCTTTAGGTCCAATTCAAACAGCTAGACCTTAAATCAAATAATTCACTATTGTGAATACTACATAATTCATTGATAATTTTAAAGCCTAACAAATATTTAATGTTTCAGCGACTTTAGTTTTCTTGGTATTTATTAGTGGTAGGTCAATGATATTTAGTTAAATGTTGGTCTTGGGTACTATATGACAGTCATTCTACCATATTTTAATGTCTGTGACCTTAATGTCATGGTCTCGTGTGCATGCTTTTGTTTCTAGTTATCTATCAATGGTAGGTTAATGATATTTGATATGTCGGTTGGTCTTAGGTAGTGACAGTCTACCCTATGCACAGCTTTTGTCCTAGGCCTGAGATTCATGGTCTAGTGAGCATGTCTGGTTTTTAAACTTGTATTTCCGTTGGTCTTACGCTGTTAGTGACACAAATTTCATAGTCTAGTGAGCATGTTAAGTTTTCTAAATAAGTGAGTTTGATATTTCAGACATTTGTAATGGTCAACTCTTGTTTGTATATTCTAATGAGTAAAAATTAAAACTGTTATAAATGACCGAATACAGAAGTTACTGTTTTCGTTTCTGCAGATGGCCATTAATGTTTATCAAAAAGAATACCTATTAATTTCAATGTTTAAAATGAAACATTTATCATCATAATTGATTGTATCACCACAATTACTTCAACTATCGGCGAGACAGTGTAATATTGAATGTCTTTCCGTATTCTATCTGATTTAACTCGTGGATCTAAGAATTTCATTGTTTAAATGTATTTTTAGTCGATTTCTTGTTCATTTCTTTTGTTTTGTTTCAGCTTATATAATGTCTTTTACATCGCTGTGAATTTAAATGTTTTGTGCATCTTATAAACAATCCATATTTTCAAGTTGCATTCTAAAAGTGTTCGGTATATTTTATTTATTTTTTATAATTTTAAATCAAGCCTAAACAGCTATGTTTGTTATTTGAACGTTTTGGTTCACTCGGAATATTAATTTATAAGCACTGATGAAGGAAAATTATATACTTGTCAACCAATTTTGAACCCAAAGTGGCATCTTTTTAGAAATGCACAGTGAAAAAACGCATTTCGGGTGGCTGTATTTTTATATCACAGTAGTTCACATAGTTTTACTTTCTTCATGAATTTTGTAATTTTACACTTCATTATACCCCGACTTTTGGAAAAGGACAGGAAATAAAGTGTTGGTTGATTTTGTCCTTCTGTGCTTTCGTCTGTTCGATCTTTGCATCTCCTTTTAAACACCCGAATGAAATTTGAAGAAACTTTCAAAAAGTCTTGAGATCAGATTATGCATCCTATATTTAAAATCTTATTTGATGATTTCTTGAGGTTTTCCACTGACAAACATGAACTTCCTATTCACTGACATAGGGTTTCTAATATGTCAGCTGTAACACCCCCTAAACCACTGAATGGGGTTTCATGAAGCATTCAGAGACATCATTTACCCACAAGAGCTGAAATTAAACAAAGCTAACAATGATTCCAAATACAGCCCTTTTCTGGATCTGACTATCATTATTGACTCTGGTAAAATAAAAACTAATATATACGATAAAAGGGATGAATTTGATTTCACTATTACAAATTTCTCTTTTCTTGACGGCGAGATTCCCCTGGCTCCATCATACGGGGTAAGTACGATTCGCACGTGTTTACTCTGCTCTTGACAAAAATTTTACATACATATTGGCCTCTCACTGATACTGCCGATGTCTACTGAAATATATGATGATTCTCGACCAAATCCTTCGGGAAGTTTTGAGTTTGATTTTTCTTCCGTAGCGCAACAGTGTTTTACCAGCAGACTAGGCTCCTTGAGCTGGCCGGCAGATTAGCGGCGAGCAACCCTTGACCCATCTTTCAAAATTACGTATTGTCAAATTCCTTCCTTTCAAGATTGTGGTCATGGAGTTAGTAGTCTGTCCGTATTTGGTTTTATTCGTATCTTTATTATATTATAGGGAAACAGCACAGATAAAGGGGAGGTTTGGGTACCCATAAACCGGTTTACTTCTACCGCTGGCTTTTGCTAGTGCCGATACTAAGTCCGGTTGACCCGAGTTCCTGTCGTTGTTTACGTTTGTCTTTTGTCTTATTTGTGTTTTTCCTGTGTAGTTCCCTAGCAGATTATGACATGTAGTTGTAATTTTCAGCCATTGTAGATGTTTCCTGTTGTCCCTTTTATTTCATTCTTTATCGCATGATGCCAAAGCGCGACACCTATAAAAGATTTGACCAATTCTTGGGATTTCCCATAGCTAAACATGAATTTTGCTATTCATTGCTATATAAGGTATCGCATGATGCCAAAGCGCGAAACCTATAAAAAATTTGACCAATTCTTGGGATTTCCCAAAGCTAAACATGAATTTTGCTATTCATTGCTATATAGGGTATCGCATGATGCCAAAGCGCGAAACCTATAAGAAATTTGACCAATTCTTGGGATTTCCCATAGCTAAACATGAATTTTGCTATTCATTGCTATATAGGGTACTGTTATGTCATTCGCAATTCCTTCTAAACCAATGAATGGAATTTCATAAAAGATAAAATAAATCTTTATCACATAATGCCATAGGGCACCTCTTATTTAGATTTTGATTTTAACAATGTTGGGGGTTTTCAAAGCCAATCATTGGCTTTGCCCTACATTTCATTGTCACATTCTAAGAACTGATGTGCAATCCACAACACCTCAAAAACCATTGAAGGGGTTTAATGAAGCATTCAAATACTCTTTTCCGCATGATACCAAAGCGTAACACCTATTGTAGATTTGACCAATTCTAGGAATATTCCATAGCTAAAATGGACTGTGCTATTCATCGTTATATGGGGTACTGTTATGCCGTTCGCAAATCCTTGTTCAAATGAATGGGATTTTATACAACTTTGAAAAAATCTCAATCACATTATGCCATAGTGTACCTCTTATTTAGATATTAAATTTGAACAATTTTGGAGGATGTCATAGCAAAACATTGGCTTTGGTCTTCATTTCATTGCAATACTCGCAGTACTGGTATGCCATCTTATCTCTTAATAATTAAGGAATTAAATTTGAGGAATTTTTCATACATTTTTATCACATAATGCCAGAATGCAATTTCTTTTTAGATTTTAATCTGTCAAATGTTTGTGGTTTCTTATAGCCAAACAGAAATTCATAGGGACCCTGGTAAGTCATTCACAAATCATTCTAAATCAGTTCCAGTTTGGAATATGATGACATTATTGAGAATCTTTATCATTTAATGACATAGTGCGCCTCCTATTTTAGATTTTGATCTGACTAATGTTTTGGGTTTCCAAACGCCCAACATGGACTTTGCTATTTGGAGTACTGGTATGCTACTCAAAAACTTCACTTAAACCAATGAATGCGTTTCAATTGAACTTTCAGAGATATAATGTCACTGTACACTTGCTATTAAGATTTTTATCTGGCGAATTTTGGGGGTTTTCTATACCAAAAAAATGGACTTCATCATTCATGCACATTATACGGGATGGTAGTATCAGTTAGTGAACTATATTCAGAGTATTTCTAGATTTTCATTGAAATCTATTTTATCATTTCTTTGCATAATGAACAGTAACTAACAAACGTACGTGGTTTACTAACATTAAATATCCAACTGCAAAATACATGTTCATGTTTTTTCGTGCTGCAAAATAAGTTCCCGAAGAAGATCATCATATGGAAATATTCTCACATAGGTGTTTTGCCATCTCGAAAATTTTTCCAAGATGTCGATAAAGTGTATTCCTGTTACCATGTGTACATTGCTCTATACACTCGGGGTTATAAATAGTAGGTTCCTTGATAATATTAATATCAATACGATCGACAATCCCCAGTTTTTATACGACCGCAAAAAATGAGGTCGTATAATGCTATTGCACTGTCCTTGTTGTCGTCTTCGTCTGTAGACACTTTTATTTTCTGTCAATAACTTAAGTTCCCGTTGATCAATCTTTATGAAATTTTAACACAATGTTCCCTAGTAAAAATAAAGACTTGTGTTGGTTTTGGATATTGTGGCCCCACTCGTTTTTTAAAAAGGGACCAAAAAGGACTAAATTAGGTGTTTTTATATATATGGCTGTATATTATTTATCGGAATTTCATGGGGTTTCTTTCAGTATGTTCCTGAGGAAATTTCCAATCAGTATTCTTTCAACTGACTGAACGTCACATGAACGGTCTATAAAATAAATGGGCCCAAAAGGGGCAAATTTCCAAAAAGTTACTACTTTTTTTTTGTTCGATTTTGATACCGTTTTGCAATTGATTACTTACGAAAAATTAAAACAGCTTTAACAATCAGATTTCACTCGTTTCCATTCCAGCCTATGAGGGGCCAAACGGGACCAAAATAGTGTATGTACAGATTACCTAAAATTTTCATCTTTCATCGGATTTCGTTGGGATTTTCTTCTTTGTAAGCTTTCAGTGGTGTGTCAACGGATTTGTCGTAGCCCTTACGATTTCTTAAGGGGTGAAAGACGCAAAATTGCAATCTTTCAAAGTATGTTTATTTTTTTATTTTTCATTTGATTTCAACAGATTCCTCTTGTTGTTAGTTTTCGGTAGTATGTTAATAGATTTGGCATACTTAACTGAAATTCCTGGGGATTTTTTTACCAAAGCATCGGGAAATTCGAAACAAAGGGCGAATCCAGGGTTTGAAATAAGGGGGACTTAATCGGAAAAAAATCGCGAAAATATCTAAGCCAATACCCCGGCTTATATTTTTCGGTTTTTCCGAAGGAATTAAGCCCTTACACCACCCTCTAAAATCTGCGCCTGTGCGATAATGTGTAACCAGCAGACTAACCCCCTTTGGCTTGCCGGAAGTTTAGAGCAAGTACTCACTTATTAGTGGTACTAATTTTTATAGTACCCACAAACCTAAACGTTTCCAGTAGCCTAATTATACGGAGGACAAACGAGTAAAGGAAATAACTCTTATAGTGTATACATTAAAATTACAATGCAAGAACAGGTTTGAGAATGGTGCTTGACGGACAAAGTGACGATTTTGGATATACCAACAATGGATTATGTAATATTACGCGCATATTTTCATTATAAAAGAAACTTGTTTTTTCTTAAATAAATTAAAAAGCATTTTCATGGACTACAAACATTGTAATTCCGCGACTCCCTGGCCAAAGAAATTAGTCTACCACTTTACAAGTCAGGTTCTGGTCAAATTTATTAGCAAATTCATGTTTACTTGACTCTTCTGCAGTTTGTGCAGTCTTGGTGGTACACATTTGTAAGTTTTTGGTTGACATCCTTCACGTTGATAGTCCCCAATTTTTGCAAAATTGATAGAATATTATTAAAAATCGGTAATAGGCACATCCTAAATCGGTAGTCTCTCGTGTTAATCTATCAAAACATTTCAACAGAAGACCTTCTACAATTTTTTTATGGACCCATAATGCAGGTTATAATGTTAACAAGACATCGCCTATAGTATTTAAGCCTCGATAAATATCTCAGCAAACCCACTTTGTATGGAATATCTCATTCTTACAATGACTTAGATAAAATTTTCCCAGTGCTGCCCAACAAAAGAATATATTTTCTTAGAAACGGCTTTGTCAAAGGCCACATTAGCAGAGGGTTGTCCAGCTTCTTCACTTGCAGATATAAACGTTTCTAAGATGTTTTGAATTATGGAATTTTCATTAATGGAGATCTTGTGGTGGCATATATTCCACGATAGAATTACTATTTTCACTAATATCTGAAGTGTTGGATAACCTTCCCGAGAAGGATGTAGCTTTTAAGCCTCTAGTTGACTCCCTCAACTCTTCAGAGGAACCATGTGGAGAGGAACAATACTGTTTACTCGAAATTACATTCACCCACAGAGGTTTTTGTATGAAACTTTTGTTCGAACTTAGGTTTACCATAACAAAGTTTTAATTATATTAAATTTTGGCTTTACCGTTCTTAGTCCCGCCTTTCTTTGCCTAGCTACTGTCTGTGATATTGTATCTGTACTTATCAACGAGCTCTTGAATGTAAAATTTGTTGCGCAAGACCCTGACGGAATTTAATGGTTTAGATCAAAGTTGTCCCAACAGAGATGCAGCACAGAATTATTAGTAGATGGTGGTAAAGCTGATTCAGATTTCTTAACTGTATTGAGTAGTTTCAGTAACAATGCCTTAGTGTAGGACTCGGCGTGACCGAATCAGTTTAAAATGGTCAGGATTTCCAGTTAAATTCCTAGCGTCATTAAAAGCAATTTATAAATTTAGGAATTACCCATTTTTCATTCATAGTTACAGCATTACAGATATCTCCTGATATAGAATTCCTAATTCTTTTTCGTTTGTCGACTCTGTCAGATATGAAATGTATTGTGAAACTCGGGAGTATTTCGGTTTTTTGGGGGGCATAGACAGTGGAATGTCTGATGATGGTGACCAAACCTTCGTTGACTTGTGGTATTCTTGTAAGCATCATGTATGTCGTATTATCCTGAAGTTGCTTTTAATCTGATTTTGCGAAGCTCAAATGCCTTTTCCAATGCACTTCCCTGTAAATCTGCACTATGCAATAGTTCTGAGGTAGTTTGTGATGACTCTGTGTGGTTATCATAACTTTATTCTGTGTTGGAAAAGTTTTATTAAGTTTTCGTTTAGTTTTTTGTTTTAAATTTTTATGTAATCTGTTGGAATTCTGTCTAAATCAATATTCCAGAATCTTTCTTCAATCATGATCAGTATCTCACATTCTATCATTCGATTGTATGTTTTTCTTTAATAAATTAAAAAGCATTTTCATGGACTACAAACATTGTAATTCCGCGACTCCCTGGCCAAAGATCTTAGTCTACAACTTTACAAGTCAGGTTCTGGTCAAATTTATTAGCAAATTCATGTTTACTTGACTCCTCTGCAGTTTGTGCAGTCTTGGTGGTACATATTTGTAAGTTTTTGGTTGACATCCTTCACGTTGATAGTCCCCTTGTTATAAAATATGCCCCTGTCAGATGGAAACAAATAGTGCTGCAAGGAGAGACAACCGAAGATGGCAAATGTAAAGATGTACTAGGAGCATATTATGTATGTAGGGAAGATGTAGATTTTCTTTTCTCGAGTTCAGTTACATCAGTTACCATGGTTGTATTTGTAAAACTCTGTCTAAACGTACCTGAGGCGTCAGGAATTGTCGATGATATGTTGTAGTCTGTTTTCTGGAAAAAACCTACGCTAGACTTTTCTGAAGAGACTCATTTATATTTTCAAACTCAAGTTCTTTTATGCTATTGACTTCTTCTTTCTTGTTTCCCGGACTATCAATGGGAATAATGCAGTACTGTTCGATATTGTTATTTGACGACTTCTGATTAGATTTTTTTATCCGGTGTTTTAGCTTTACAGGTCGCTACATTTGCAAAATTTTATTTATTTAAACTATTCAGTATGCTATATATATAGATTAATCTGAAAATCGATTGATTGTAGATGTATAAAGGGTTTAATACCCATACAATAGTTTGTACTGTTTTAACAGCATCATTTGCAAAAGATTAAAATAATTATTTTATGTTGATTTCAAAATAAAAATTAAGATTAAAATTGGGATTTTCGGAGATGATATCTTTAGCATGACAATGCATTTGGAGAAACATTGAGATCATTATATTTCCACTTTTTAGAGTTTTCAGCGGTTTTGATAAATTTCCAATATTTTGCCCTAAATCTATGAAAGTTTTAAATGGCTTGAAGCGATGGAGTTCAAAGTTTGTACTGAAGTCAATATATCGTATATCTGAGTGCGAAAAGCGAACTTCGGAAAAAGTGCTGCAAATCTCATAATATTCACACAGAAAAAGAAACAAAGTACTAGTAACAAGTGACATTTACAAAAAGGGAAAGAAAATCCCATATTCAATCCTTTAACCTGACTAACCATCTGATTTTATGTTGAGAAGTAAATTTCATCTTGCCATTTTCTGAATCTGCTATCAAACAAAGTGCTCTTTTGATTCAGTATATATCGCAATGTAGTAAGAGTGATAATAGGAAACAACTACAATGGCTGAACATCACAATTACATGCTACAACCTGCCAGGAAACTACACAGGAAAAACAAAAAATAAGACAAAAGACAAACGTAAACAACGATATGAACTCGGGAAATCCGCACTAGGTACCGACACTAGCATAAGCCCCGGTAGGGTTAAACCAGTTTATGGGTTCCTAAACTTCACCTTTATCTGTCTCGTTTCCATATAGTATAAACATACGAATAAAACCCAATACAGGTCGACTACTTACTCCTTTCAAGATGAACAATACGTTTTTGTGAACCGGTGTGTTTCAGAGACAAATTGTATCCCGTTTGTCGGTTTTGTGATTTGTAAGATTAAGAATTTCAGTTCAAGATTGCTTGACCGAATTCGTCTTTTCAGAAACTAAAGCATTGTGGGTAGAGCGTATACCAAAATATTTTGCTTGGAGACGGTCATTGGTCATTGTTGGTCGTTAATTGATTGTTCGTACACCAAACACTTCACGTACAACTCCATAGTTTCTTGAACGGTAAATTATGAAGTCTGTCATCCATTTCAATAGACAGTCTAATTATTAATATCTATCGTATTTGTGCTAGAATGTAACTGTTATACAATAGGCAAATATAAAACAAAACATCATTCTATGCATAGTAACATATTCAAATAAAACATTGAAAATAAATTCTACATGTTGATTTTGAGGATGTCTTATGAAGCTGGTTAATACAGTCTCAGTCTCCTGGATCAGGTCGGATGAGGTTTAGAAGCTCCGGAATTTGTTTCACTGCTATTGTAAATTCTTCTTTAGATATAACATTGTCATTATTTTTGTCCATAGCATCAAAAAGTTGATTTGCAACAGCCTGTGGATTTATTTCATTGACAGACGTCCCAAATAAGTCATTGTATGCCTGTAATAAACAAAATACTTATTCAAATAAAATTCTTTTGTATATGTTTATAGTAGTACTTAAATTACTTTTGGAGTGGTTCCAGATTGGCACAGTCAATATTAATACAGGATTATTCCGGGCATATTTTTAATATTATTTTGTATTTAAATTCAACACACAATCTTAATTCATTTGTATTTAAACAATGTTTGGATTCTGCATACAAAAACCTACGCTGTTTAAACACGTCAAATACATGTCTTGGTCATTCTCGTGAAAGCAAAAAAGTATGGCCATTAAGGCATGGATTTTGTTCATGCATAAGGCCATTTTCAAAATATGCTAAAATTTTGTCGAAAATCAAGTTAGGTGGTCTCTGATAAGAGTTCGTCCACTCCTAGGCATAAAAATATATAATATATGCCACACTTGTATGTTTTCTGACATATTAGTAGTTGAAAATGGCTGTAAACAGCATTTTGTGTCAATTAAACCCATTTTAAAGTATTTCGGAAGATGAAACTACTCGAAGGACACCGAGAATCACAACCAATTTTTTTTGTTGTGAGTGTATAAACATTTGCCCTTCCAAATGGCAGTTAGTTTAATTTGGTTCTGGGGGTGCTATGCAACGAATTTTTACAAAAACCTGTAAAAATTGAGGAAATCTGTCAAAATTGCGTTCAAGTAGCATTTTCAGCGACTGAATCTTTTATGTAAATGTATGAAAATGCATTTGAATTGATTTTGTTATAAAAGTGTATACAATAGATGACCCTTTAAAACAGTTTTGGAGAAGATTTGATGCATTCGTAAAAAATTGGTATGCCGAGGAAATAATTTCACGGGAAAGTGGCCATACCTCTTTCATTAAAATGACAGCAACTTTATATATATGCATAAAATAAAAAGTTCAGATATAAAATGTCACTTTTTCAGATGTCAACGAATCCCTTTTCATACACTAAATTTCGACCATTCTTGAGTCATATTTCGTACGTAGGATGCCAAAACGAAATTTGAGTAAATGGCAGTATTCATAATGTGAGAGGTAAGGTTAGCTACACCTTATTCATATAGTATACGTTCATATGACCTTTCATATGCTTTTAACTTGTATAATTGGTATCTGCTGTGCAAAGGGGTCTGCAAACGCTATAGTACATCATATATTCAAATATAAATGAACATTTATTTAATGTTCCGTGTCTTTGGCTTCATTCATTATTCGATGCTTGTAGGATTATTCTTTTCAAAGAATATTGCAATCCAAGAACAAGTATTGTGGAAAAAATTCATTTATTTATTTATTTTACATATTGAATTTTCTGTGTCAGTACTACGGATATATATATAAGGAGAATAATGCAAACCAACATTATTGACGAGATTAGTTTAAAAAAATCCCTTTATTTAGTTTGGTTCTGCAACTATTTGTTTTGTAACACAAGCAAATTGAAACTTAAAGTCACATAATATTCTTTAAATTTACATTTCAAAGATCTGAAAATTTTAGTCTCACAATTGACTATAATTAGTATATTTTACTATATTAGTAAAATAACCCACATATCAATTATTAATTTAGCTCCTCATATACATTCCTAATTTATATGCTGTTGTCCATGAATTAGATAATTTAATAACTCCTACAACGTTTGAACACTTCTACAAGAAAGTTATTTTAAAACAAGAGAGTATCTAAAACATGTAAAAAGACAAGTGTGGCAAGATGTTTGCATTATTGCCCCTTTCAAATATATAAAGTGTAGCTTTAACAATTCTACACAGTGATAGCGTCCAGCGAGATATTGATTGGTAGAAAAAAATACGGTTTGTCCTTGAACAAATGTCACTCAAATAATTATGGGATCGCAGTGCAAATCGTACTATTGTGGCTTAGCCTCCCATGCCGCATCCGCCCTCTCTTTTCTTACCGCATAATTTCGCCTAGTTTTTGGCTAATCTCACCTCAAGTTGTCATCGTGAATTCAATAGAAAATGTAGGATGCTGTGGTTGGAACATCGTTTTGTGGATAAAAAAAATCATGCAGGTTAAAATAAGTATACAAAGTGCTTTCGGGGAGCTGGACCCTAAACCTTAATTAGGTATAATTATATTGAGGTTCATTTTGTTTGTGTAATTTATGTATCTTGTCATGTAGTACAGAGATTTTGTTAATGGCAGTTAAACTCAAGTTCTATTATTTCCTCTAATTTTCTTCTCAATCCTATTCAAGTCATTGTTCGGATAATGTTATTTAAATCCTATAATTAGACATTCAGTTTTATGCCATGTGCAAATCAATAGACGAATAATTTATCAACCCCTTTTATGTACTGGCCAAATTATTCGTAAAAAATGATAATAAGATAATATCCAAAGCATTCATTACAGGTTGATTATCATGCAATGACGTATCTTTTTAACAAACAGTAATGAATAGTTTTCTGTACGGGTCGATTCTACAGCCGGCTATTGATAATTTCTCTTTCTGTCAATCAAAACCTCAAATGAACGGGGAACACATAATATAGAGCATGATGAAACATTGTATTTCGAGAACATGGGCAACTGGTAAAGTATTGTTACTAATAACAAAATATCGAAGTTACTGTAAATTTACCTTCTGCATATGGCCATTCATTTCGAATAGAATCAAAACATTGGAAATCAAGAAATCGAACGATGTTTAAAAGCTGACGAAGAAAAAATAATCATGCAAAACAATCTAAATTGAAAGTCATATCAGCTAAGGACAGATCTTTGGATTTGGGAGATACTCCGTTGTTTGAAACAAATTTTCCACTTTAGATATCGTAAGTTTCCAAATAAAATCGGTATTCGGGTCAGCATCTAAGCACTGGGCTGCTGGGTTAGTGAATACCCTCGGGGACCTACAAGTTTACCAGCACTGGCATCGACCAATATATACCGAAGTTACGGTAAATTATCTATATATGACCATTACGACAACTTATGTCTTTGCGGTGCAGATAAAAGATCATATGTAAAAACTGACAGTGAATGAATAATTAAAAGCATGTAAATGGAAAGCCAAAATCAACTAAGGACAGGGATTTATATGAGGATGATACTCCTTGGTTTAAAACATTAAAAAAAACATTTTTTAAAAAATATTTTTAGTTTCCTAATAAACAGGTCAGCACCGAAGGACTGTACAACTGAATTAGTGAATGCCCTCAGAGACTTAGAATCCACCAGTAATAGAAGGACACAATCTACAACACCCTTTTTTGACATCACCTGCATATGAAAATACTTGTTTTGTTGGACAATCGTAAATATTACTTTGTAGATACATTAAATAAAATACCGAGGTTAAAAATCCCCCCTCCTCTCTCTCTCTCAAACGAAACAAAACATATCATTTGACCTTATGCTCAGTACTCTGTAGTACTTCGGCATATTCATTTGACCCTGACTTAAAGTCAATCAACGTTTGGCAAGCGCTGGTCTTTTTTTAATTCTTTCAGTAAAAAATAATCGGATCAAAATGAACATTATTTTTTCTCTTTTTGATTTTGTATTCAAAGTGCCCTCACAAATACACACTTACATATGAGAGATAATGGTTATAAATAAGTTTTAGCATTCCCAGGCGCGGTTCCAGACTAGTAGAAAAGGGGGGGGGGGGTTCCAATTGAAAAGGAAAGGAAATTCGCCGAGTGGAGCCAGGCGCGAAAATTTTTTGGGGTATTTCTTAAAAGACATCAGGATATTCATTAAAAAATACATGATTGTCCAGAAAAAAGGGGGTTCCAACCCCCGGAACCCCCCCTCTGGATCCGCCAATGATTCCGAACGTTAGGGGATCAAATAGGTCAAGCCAGCTTCCTGATTTGTCCGGGTCAACTGAAGGTATCAAACTTAAAGAAAACTATACGTACCCGCAAGAGATCCCTAACTTCAACTCTGTCAATGTATCCACTTTTATCGGAATCAAATAATGAAAATGCAATATTAATCTTGTCTTCAAGTTTATCACTATCCATCATACATATTCCTATAACAAATTCTACAAAGTCAACTGTCCCATTTCCATCAGTGTCAAAACAGTCGAACATTTTGTCTGCAAACTTTGTAGCATTTCCGGGAAAACGTCCACTATAAACTTTCCGAAATTCTTGTCTTGTCAGTTCACTTTTTCCTTTCGAATTTTCTCTAAATATTCCTTTTAGATCTTCATATTGTTGATTTGTTAAATTGAATCTTTTTTGGAGGTCTTTCTTTGGTATCGTACTAGGTTTTCCACCCATGTTTTCCCAGCATTTGAAAATTCTGAAGATAAAAACACATGTTAGCTTCAAAGTAAAAATCGACTGGCCGATAAATTGTCCCTACTGAACGTGAATTACATTTTAATATTTTCCCAACAAAGCTGAATTGTGTCATTAGTGGATAGATTAAAGATGATTTTTATAGAATCCAATGATAAATTCGTCACTTACGGCCATTAATCACATATAAATGGATGAAAAATCATACTAATTTAGTCTTATGATGTTTAATCGAACCGAAATATCAATACTGATCGAATCTCATGGTTTAAGTCAGTAATGGTGCATGCATTAGATAAATGTAAGTTCATATAACTTAGGTGGTATTCCTTTGAGTGTAGGTACCTGGTTAAAGTCAGATACATCTTCAAAAGCCAAGTATTTCAGTGGCGGATCC
>MJUU01039252.1:23571-58215 GCA_002080025.1 Modiolus philippinarum
CCCCCCCCACTTAGCAGAAAGTCTGGATCCTCCACTGGATTGTATACAGTTACACTGTACTTGGAGTGTTTTATGATTTGGTTCGGAGATGAATAAATTCATATTTCATATGGATGTATGGATTCATATTTCATATGTATGAATACGTTGTGTTCCCATCGGTAGCCAAATTGTCTTCTTGAAAATTGCCATCAAAATAGAAGTTATGCCACCCTAGTAACACTTTAGTTTGATTTCCAGACGACCACCGTTTATTTCTTTCCCTCAATCCTGTATTCTAAGTAGAGAAGCAATAAATACAGATTTTAAGTCTTTGGGATGACATTACCGAAATTAAAATTAACATTCTCTTCACTCATGGTATGCCTAGTTTCAAAGAAATCGACTATCTGTTACAATTTGTAGATGTTACTTGACTGAATAATGGATGAAAAGATTTTGAATTAGAAAAAAATGGATAAAATGGACGAGACCGATATTATAAATAATAACAATGAAAATGGATAAGATCTATATCATAGATAGCATGAATGTAAACTAAACGTTGAAGATTAACTTTGTATAAATTATGAAAGCGGAACTTCAAAAAACATATATTAAATCAATCACTATCGACCAAGTGCGAGTCGACGAGATCATTATAATAGTCAAAACAATATATGCGATTGTTGAAAAAGTCATCATTACTGTCGTAAACATCATTATGACAGTAATTAGGAATGTCAACCAGTACTCGAGTACTCGAGTATCGCTCGGACGTTCCGAGTATCGATTAGCAAAATCGGTACTCGAGTACTCGGTATTTTATTTTGATCGTATTTATCTCTTCTGAAACCGAATAACTTGGATTAGTACGTAAAAATCATGCGATTTTAGATTTTAACCGTTAAAATTCTTAAATGTCACCATCGAAATATGCCATTTGGTAATATTTCCAACATGTGTCTGATGAAAAAAGTGAAATGTAAACTTTTGCGGGACTCTTAGTTACAAAATAGAGAAATAGAAATTTTTTCTAAGTTCCGTCATGTAGAGATCCAATGTAGTGTCGGGAGTCTTGTGTTTCACATGTAATTAACTTGACGAATAATGTTTTCTCTCCAATTAACGTATTGATCTGTGATGATTTGTTAGCAATTTGAATTAAAAGCCGTTAATTAGATACTGATTGCATTGTTGTTAATCATGAACAAAAATGAAATGAGACAAAATCAAATGTCTATTGTATAAAAAAATGATTTCGGGGTATTTTTCTTCATACAATACAATCACAGTCGCTTGAATTTTAGATACAAAACTAACAAATAAGGGTAAAATTACGCTAGAACAAAGCAAACTATTTCTGTAGGGCATGCATATTGCGATGTCATAGGAAATCAAGAGCTATTGTGCCCTATTTTTGATTATTTTTTACCTAAAGTTTAGGCAACTGTGATGCAATTATTGATGCATAATCTACAAGGATGATCATACAACTTATTTTCGAGCAAGTACTCGAGTACTCGCTCGGAAAAACTTTCGAGTACTCGAGTATTAAATTTTGTCCGAGTTGACATCCCTAATAGTAATAATTCCTTTATCGGAATCACATCTATTGTTTTGACTCTAATAATTATCCCATTGATTCGCACTTGGTCGATAGTGATCAATTAGGCCTTGGATCACATATTTAGCCATGTTTATTCCGGTGATTCTCTTTCTAGCCAGCTTATCTTTATCGTGCATCTTGCCTTCTCGGTCTTGATTTTTTTCTTTAATTTAAAATATATATCGTTTTTATTCAAATCTGATACTGGCCCCAAACCCAACATATATCAAATATTTTCTCAAATGAGAAAAAAATTGTAGAGAAAGAGACGTATATACTAATTTAAAAATTACGAAAGTAAAAATATAAACATAGCCAATAAAGTCATATGTTTTGGAAAAAAAAGAAAGGATATGACATAAATGCGTATGAGACAATGTACCTAAAGTACATGGTAAAATAAAGCAATGGGACAACGCTTTTATTGTTGTAACCATGAAGTCAACAATGAAATTTCTTTAAGCTTCGTAGTAAGTTCAAGACGATTACTATGTTTTGTAAACAATGAAAGGATGTGGAGTAAAGGCACATGTGGAAAAGTCTTTACAAATACGTGGTAGAACCATACAATGGATCAACGCTTTTATTGTTGTTCTTCAACTGGAAATCACCATGAGGCCTTCAATAATGAGCTTTTTTTATACCTCATAGTAAGTTCAAGACGGCTCCTAGATCCAGTTTGAACGGAATTGATTGTTATTGTCGAACAATGCCACATCAGTGTCCTATTTAGCCCATGAATGCGAGTCGTCAACAAATATAAAGAAATGGCGAAGTGCTCTAACAATCACAGCCATACGCTGCCCGACAAAAGCACTGGTGCCCAAAGATAGTGGACAGATACAACATATAGCCAAACACAGGGTGCTCATTAAGTTGATGGGGGTAATTACAAAATTACCGAACAGAGTGGTCAAGAGCCGGAGTCCATGAGTCAAAAAGACAAATCAGATGGAAAACTTGAAATTATAAAATAGTTCGATGTGGCATTATAAACAGGTGATGAGAATATCATTTTGAAATTACAAAAAAATCTTCCTATATTTCACGTGCAAAGCATAAGCAGCAATAAAATACATCTAATGGTTTCAGGGGGCTTGTTTTGCTAGAAAAAATCAGAATGCTGACCGAAATTAAAATAAACTTAAAATATTTCTTATTTAGTGGAAGGGAAACATTGGATTAGTTTATACAAAACAAATATTTTCAGTAAGTTTTAAGCTTTTTTTAAAGCTTTTATTTCAACAATTTTAATGCCATTTGAATGCAATTTTGTAGATATGACAATTTTAGCATACTAGTATTTGCAATAATTTTCAAGACCTGAAAAATTTGATTAGTTTAATGTCTATCTTGAAAAAGAAGAAATTCTCGGTCGGTAGCTCTGTAGATTGTCACTGTAAAATAACTTTTTGGGGGTATTAAATAACAGATATAGAAGGCTGCTATAGGCAAAAAAAACAACACTATATATATAATTCCTAGGACGCAGACTATGATTAACACAATTTTCAACGATATAGGGTCATATTTCATAAAAACAATCCAGGGATCAAATGGCAGGGTTAAATGGCATAAGTCCTTTGTTTTTGCATGATCAACGAATAAATACACAGCATGTCTTTCAGTTTTATGAGATAATAACAAACATTGCCAAGCCTAGCACATCTTAGAAAAAAAAACTGTTGATGTCATGTTTTAGTAGGATAAATTCAATGAGAAGTTAAATACCATTTGTTTTAAGCTTCTTGGATGCTGAGACTTGAATATCTTATCATAAATGTTTCAATATCAACATGTGGGCATGAACTTAATCTTTTGTGTACCTGAGGGTCAGTGTGAGCTTTGGCCATGCTTTTCGTCCAGCGTCGATTGTTGTTTTTTCAGATTTTCATTACTTCCTCCGAAACCACTGAAGTAAATTCAACTAAAGTGGAATATTATGGTGTATTGAAAAGCATTGCTAGCCAATTTGTTTCGATAAGACACCGTCACCGAAGCACAAAGTTTAACATAGGACCATATTTGAAAAATATTATTTTCATCAATTGCTCTGAAACTATTGAAGCAAATCAACTAAATAGGAATAATGTATTGCAGATGTTTTAAAAAGATTGTTATTTCGTTTGGACGTAAAATATGGCACATCAGATGGGAACTAGCACGGAATGAAGCTTAGCCTGACCCAAATGGACCCAATGAAAAAAAAATTTCATCATCTGAAACTATTGAAGCAAATTTAACTGAAAACAAACATTGGCGTCAGCGCGGAACATAGTTTAACATTGTACCTTATGGGAAAGTTTCTCTGAAACCACTGATGCAAATTCAACCAAACTTCACAGGATAAATGTAGAGAAGGTTTTTTTTTTACAAAAGTTATTTTTTTTCTGATAATAAAACATATTCGTCCGGGGGAAACATAGTTTTACATTGGACACCACGGAAAAAAACATCATTTTTACAAGCCCAGTAATCAGTTTTTCGTGGAATATAGTTTAACATTTGGCCTTTTGTAAAAATCATTTTCATTATCTGCTTTAAAACATATGAAGTAATCTCGATTGTAATTTTCAGCCATTGTTGATGTTTCCTGTTATCCGCTGATTTACATTTACAATGTACCTAAACCATACTCAGATATTGTAGGGACGGTATTTCACATATATTGCTCATTGAAAAACACATTTTTATCACCTATTCTGAAATTACTACCTAACCTTACTGGAATGACGTATGGGAGGCCATTAAATGGTTGCTCATCTCGGTTTCAATCCGATATCAAACATATAAAGCACCGGCCATGGTCTATATATAGACACAATGGACTTTATGTATCCAATCCCATTGGAAACTATCCGATGGATCATTATTTCACTTCTGTTTTCTTATTTGAAGAGCCCATTAATAGCAGATGTGGCCTAAGATATCCATTTTATTGTCCATAGATACTAGTATGTCTGTATATTCTTGTAGCTTAACTATGACACCGTACAACTTTTATTATGTTTGTTTTCTCAAAGTTAAGGATATATTTTTTATTTGGGCATTTCAAGTATGAATATCCTGCAAGTCGTTAAGCTATAAAAATATAATACCAAACGTTTTACAGCCATAATTTAATAAAAAAACCTATAAAATTTGATGTTTCTCATTACGATTATTGAAAAATTGTGCATATTATATATATTTACTTGGTATTAACGATAATATAAAATTGTCACATGTTTAATTAAAAATATAATTGTTTTCTGTAGACAAGGATAAATAGCATAGTTTATAATTTTTAGGATGGAACAAATACTACGTAGTATGTCTGTTAATATGACAAAAACAAGCAATGCCAAGCCAAACACACTCAAAATAAAGGTTTTATAACGAACGGAAACTGTATGCTGTAAGCTACTTGTACACTGAGAACTGATCTTACAATTGTAATACGTGGGCTGAAGACTTTTTGAATTCAAAGTGGTAATGTTTTCATAATCTGTCAAAGTTGATTGTAATACTCTACAGGAGCAAGAGAAAACGTTATTAAATAACTATAACATTTAAAGACCTCAATTTATTACCAAATCTCTTACACTACGACACAGTTCTAGTCATACTTATTGAATAAACAATGGACGGATATGGAGTAAATGTACTAAGTCCCTGCAAATACATGGTAGAAGAAAGCAACGGAACAACGCTTTTAATGTCTATCTTTTACAGTAAAGAAAGTTTAGAAATTTCATGAAAATATGGATGAAAGCTCTACTTTAAGTTGATATTAGAATTATCTTAAGGACCTTTATTTGTTCTCTATCAGCTCTAACATTCAGTTTTTTTAGTTGGACCTCCAGATTACAAAAAACAGGATAACAGTAAACACCTACAATGGCCGGCAACTACAATCGCATGCCGCAATTTACAAGCGAACTGCACTAGAAAAACAATAATGAAAACAAGAGACAAACATAAATAATGATATAAACTCGGGATAGCCGGACTTAGTACCAGCACTAGCAAAGGCCAGTGGTAGGGTTAAGCTGTTTATGGGTACCTAAACCTCCCCTCTTCTCTATCCCGTTTCCCTATAGTATAATAAACATGCGAATAAAACCCAATACAGGTAGACTACTAACTCAATGACCAATATCTTGGAAAAGAAAAGCATATGACAAAACGCAATTTAGAAAGATGGGTCAGAGTGCTCGCCGCTAAACTGCGTGTTTTATGTTTGATGATTGATTAATTTGAGATGAAAAGACACAAGTTGTTAAAAGGCAATCTGTAGAAATCAAACCATCTGCAATTTCAGCATTTTTTTGTTTTATTACAAGTGGTTTGAAGCTTCAGGCTAGGGCAAGAGAGTATCATAATCACCAGTCTTTTTTTCTACAGGAAAAAACACTTTCTGAAAAGATGCTAAGTAAGGGATTTGTTCAGCCTTTATACTTTAACCACCCCCGGAAAACTTTGGCCTAAGCTGATATTGTCTTTACTATTAGGTTCTTTCACATGTTTTTGACTTTTGGTCTTTTTTGGTGTTTCTTATTATCTGCGCTGAAGTGAAGTGACGTAAGTTGTAAATTCGGTAGTTTTACTTTCATTTTGTAATATACATTCCTTTCAGATGTGAATATGCCATTCAGGCTTTTTGAACAATTTGTTTATTAACCCAACCGTTAACGTACTCGCCCCTATTAAGCTGAGTTCTCGGCGAACTGTTTAGGTAAGAGGAGTTCGCGTATAATCGGTTTAGTCCGGTTGGATAATGTTTAGCTCGGTCGAGAAAAATGTAAACAAATTTCTTATTTGAAGTAGTATTGGATAACGTTTTGTCCCGGTTCAGGATAATGTTTAGGTACGGTTTTTGATATTTGAACATTACCTTTACCTAAACATTACCCAGCTTAATAGGGGTGGTACTAGAAGCATATGTATCTAATCAAAGAACTACAAGTTCGGACAGAGGGAAATTTATATTTTTGTCTTGGATTATAAATTCACCTGAGTATTAACTCCGAAAATATATATTACTTAAAACTTTAAAGAGATTAATGTCGACCTCGTCCTTACCTTTTGTACTAGTCAGTTTAACTATACTTCCAAAAACGTTCTCAATGAACTAGTTATTGGATACACACTGTTAAATAAAACGTCGTTGACTATTTCATTTTTTTGTGAGAAACGCCAATTGAAGATCTTTAAATTATCAATTATCAATATATTGAAAATCCACAAAATATATTGACCTTCCTTCATATCAATAACACCATTAATCACGTTTGAAACAATAATCGTTCATACCGAACAGGGGACAATAATTTTTGAAATTAGTAATTGCAAAACCGCCATGTCCTCATTTAAATATGAAATAAAAAAGTATCATGAGGCACAAAAGAAAAGTAAAAATTATGCTTACTTTATTCAATGTTCTATCGAAGTTCGACCTTTTATTCCATTTTTGTATTTCTGTCTTGAATGCAGTCCTTTTCTTTTCCAGCTGATTTTTTAACTGTTTAGAGTTATAAATTTAGGACTATATTTAAATTGAAACTTGATATTAAATTTGGATGTTTTTCTGCGATGTACTAAATTACGGCGGAACAAAGTTGACATACCTTTTATTATTTCTAGTCCTTTCTTATCTTTGACATTTGACAGCGTTACTTCCTGTTTGGAAATGTGTATTGGTATGTATTGAATTTAAAACACAGGCTTAAAATTTATTGGACGCATTTCCACGGTAGAGTACCATGGTCTAACAGTAGATCGAAAGATTAAAGGGAAATGACATGCTGAATTACACACAGTGATTGTTTACAATCTGCGATCATTTTTGTATCATAAGACATGTAAGAATAGACGATTAAACCAACCATACAAATATTAATTTGTACGGTAGCAAGTAAGTGCCACTGAAAAGTAGACATGCATGGGCAAAATGTGTTACAATCAATCAAGGCATTTAGCCCTTTCCATAAAGTGTTATCTTTTCCTTGATTGGAACTATCTCGTCAAATAGAGGAACGAACACACTTTACTCCCGGTTATCATCACTTGACACGAGTTGACTAACTAGAGATGATGTTGTAATTGCAGTAACATTAATATAAATAACAAATACCGAAGTTGCTGTTAATTTGAATTCTGAATATGCGCATTTCGACAACTAATGCCTCTTCGGTGCAGATAAAATCAAAATATTGGAAATTCATGTATCAAAATATGTGTAAATGAATAACCATGCAATAAGATCTAAATAGAAAAGCCAAAATCAGCGAAGGATAGAGCTATGCAAGAGGGAGAGATACTCCTCAGTTCTGAACAAAAATTACCAGTATGTAATATAGAAATGAACAGTGGCATGACGTGTGTTCAGGAAGAGAGGTGTGAAATCGTGTTGAGTCATAGATCAGATCATTGGGTTGATAACCGGAACTGTTTTAAGGCCCTGTCACACTATAACGTTCTAGCCAACGTGTGCCGACGTTCGAGAATTTTTGTAAGAACGTAGGCACACGCCGAAGAAATTGAAGAAATTCTTTCGTTGGACGCATTCATAACGTCAGGCTAACGACCTACAACGCACGAAAAACTTATTCATAACTTGCCTGTAACGCTTAAAAAACGTGTAACAGCGTATGACTACGTTTCAAAGGCGTTTTACTAGCGTACTTAAAGTATACAGAACGTATCCATAACGGTCTTCAAGCATTTAGAGAACGTCTGTATAGCGTTTTGACAATGTTTGTCAGATCAGTTAGAAATTCTTCACCCAAATGTCATTTTAAAGGTAGAAATGGATAGAAATGACACAGAAAAAATACAACGGATTTGCAGGAGGGATAGGTTCCCCCCAAAAAATACAAAATTTATTTTCAAAAAATATGTTAGTCTGATGCTGAAATAAAGCAGCTATGTACATTCATTTGGAAATTTGTCTTGCTTTTTAACCATTATTTTATTAATAAAACATTGTCTGATACGTTACTCCTTAGTTACAAAGACGCTCAGTTTGCGTTCTTTACACGTTTAAAACAACTTTCGAGAAACTACTACATATCGATCAAATTGCGTGTATAACGTACATCTAGCGTTCGTCTAACGTGTGCATAACTTATTTACAATACGCTGGCGAACGTCGTGAAATTTTGAGCATGTTCAAAATTTTCCGACACACCAAACGTTCAACAACGCACGCCAACGTGTGGCGACGTGTTTGTAACCTGTTAAAAACGTGCCTCTAACTTATACAACGCACATCAGCGTGAACGAAAATATTTCCACACGTCAGCACACGTTGGCGCCGTCCGTTATAGTGTGACAGGGCCATTATTGTATCTTAATACCGAAACCGAAGTGAGGACAAATGGGTTTTCGAAGAGGCCTCAAGGATAAAGGTGGTTTGTCTAAATTCTAAAGTCTAAAACACATGACTGTATAACACCAACCAACAATGACCAAGAACCCACTAAAAAACAGACATGATATATATAACCCTCCCTTTCTGTTCAACGACGGCAATTGTTTTCCTTTTCGTTTAATGTTCCTATCCATAATTTCAACCAATGTGTTACTGAAATGTTTTCCGGTCATTCAAACATAGCACCTAGACGGAAAAAGCAAAATTTGTACACATATCTCAACTAAAAAGATTTCTGAAATATATACAAGGGTATTTGATAATTACAAATAAGATTAGTTAATGATAAAATGATAAAAATCTTATTTGACAGAGAAAACATTCAATGATTTCACTTAGTTCCAACAAATTACCGAATTTTATAGATAAATTCTTAATAGACCATATCCGAGCTGTGATATCAGGATTTACCGGACCACTTTTCAACACGTCACAGAACAGAAAAAGTCACGTCACAGAGCCTACAACGTCATTAATCTGGTCACATGGGGCGGTCATGTTTGTGACGTAGGGCGGACAAACAACAACTGATAAATCTAAATACCAGAACTCTGATATGACCTATTGATCACTGACATAAAACAAACGATTACAGAGTTTTATATCAATATACAAACTTGATTACATCATAGGAATATGGCAAGTCGTTGTCATGCTGGAAACATTATAAGTCACAATATTTACCGTCCCATAATACAACACTACAAATATACAACAACAAAAAATCTGTTGAACAATACAACGTTGCGAATATACAACAAAAACTTGATATTCTGATCAGTACTTCCCCTGGCTCAGTATGCTTTGTTGAAAGTCTTCTGCACTATAATAAGCAGATAAAGACAGATCGATTAGATATTATTAACATAAACAAAACATTTTTTTAAAGTTAAGGGGGTTCGTTACTCTATTTGAAAATAAAAAAGGATTTGAAATAAATGTGATTTTTTGGTTAGAAAATTAAATAAGAAGTAATTTAGGTGAAATAAAAAGGGTTGGTAATCTTGTTTTTGAGATATATGACGGGAAACTGAACCCCCGGATTTTTCTAGGGATTAGCACTAGCAAGGTTTGACCAGGATTGAATGTACAGAATAAATAAAATTCAATGAAATTTTTACAGAATGCTAATAAAAATGTATAAAATGAAATTATGGGAAAACAAAACAGAGGGGTCAATGGGCAAAAAATCATAATGCTTTAAAAAGGATAAAACCAAGGATTCCGAAAATCTGACATAAATCCCAAAACATGAGGAGCGAACCCCCTCAAAACGCAATAAAATACACCAATATATTACTCAGTGACAGGATATGGAAACAAGCTACTAAAGCTTATACAAGTCCTTCTCCAAAAAAACAATGAATAACAAACAAATAACAAATGAATATGAAGTAGATTCACATAACATAAAGTCTCTGGACTTGTTTGCTGTTCTTCGTCTTAAAGTCACAAGTCCAAACATAATTTGTCTATGCCAAAACTCATCCTTTACAAAGATGTTTGACTTTCTGTTAAAACATAAATACTAGGCAACTAGATAGGGTTTGACAATAACAGCAGAAAGTGCAAAAAAAATTTGAAAGTTTCTCCAAATTGACCAAATTAAAAAATTGAAATCTAACAATTATAAATCAATGTTTTCTCGTTTAAATATTTCCCAGTAGTGTGGTTTCCAAGTAGAATTTAAATGGTAATGATGGTATGAGAAAAATCATTTAAATAATCAATCATTAAATTCATCATTCTCTAATTTTTTTTCGTGATTTTTTTCAAAGATGAGATCGATGGAAAGACTAATCACGCATATGCAGACTGTGTACTAGGAGATAGGAAATTGAACCCTTGTGGACCTTTTGTTTTGCTCATTCGAAGAAAAACAAAAGTTCGAAAGCTTATTACGTATCTACAAACTATAAATAAGAATTCTACTAGAAAGTTTAATTACTTAATCTAGAGATGCAGAAATCAGTGTCGGGAGCGAAGAAAAATTTGACGATGGACATACATGTACGTAGGCAACATCATAATTTTCGAAAGTGCTGAGATAGATATGCGTGTTTACCAAACATCAATAAAAGGTAACATTTTTAAATTTGTCCATGACCTAATAATTATTTTATTTCCCGATAAAAAATGCAACTACACCATATATCATAATAATGAAAAACAGCAATGTTATTGTCAAATTTTGTACTATAAGAATTTTTAAAATATAAGATTCAACAAGCGATCCATAAATTTAATTTGTAGGATAGCCCGTTAGTGCCACATAAAATTGACAAGCATATGCAAAATGTGTTAAAATAAATCGCCAAACGAAAGCAATTAGCGATCAGATGAAGGTAATTGTTTAAATTCGAAGGTCCAAAACACATGAATGTATAGAAATAACACTAATCACCAATGACCAAATGGTTAACATAATATGTGCAACGATTATCTTAAATCTATAGTCTTTGTCTCATGTTGTTGTTCATGACCAGTACTAGACATTTTTACTTTTCATCGTCGAAACCAAATCCGAATCCGAAATCGAGATCGAAACCGAAACCATATTATACGGAATTAATTGTGTTTTGTTTCTCTTTATTGCATGTAAAATTCGGTTGAAAACAGTTATCTAATTAAATAAATATCTGTAAATGGTTTATCATGATACGCGTTTTAGTCTACGACGTAAAGTCGATTTTTCTTCGGTTTGTTTTTTTAAATCTTAATTCATCATTTCCTTTGAAGAAGCTTTATATATTTCAATATTCAAATATTATTAATTTTAGTATAAATTTGGTCTTTTAGCAGGATTTTTAGTCGAAATATAAGCTCAATATTTGGATATTATCAAAATAATTCAATTTGTTTTTCAAAAATTTTATTTCATAATATCCCTTTGAATCAATTTTATATGTTGCGATAAACGAATTTCATGAATTTTATCATTAATAAGATATTGAAAGTAAGATTTTAAGTCTGTGGATTAATCGTTAATTATGACCAATACTATTACGTCTTTTGAGACTTATATATATACTTTCAAAAGAGTTTTATAAGTTGTGATATACAAATTTGATGCATTTTAGCATATAAAAGATTTTAAAGTAAGATTTTCAATCTATGGATTTAAACTTAAATATCTAAAAATGAGCAAAATTCTTATGCCTTTAAAACAATTTCATTTTATTTATTCATTAGAATAGATTTATATGTTGCAATATATCAATTTCATGAATTCTAGCAAAATGCAAAAACACCAATGTTGCATAAATATTGATATGTTGTACTGTATTTCAAGGAATAATTTCTCATCATCAGTATAAGAAACAAAGCATATGGAAAGCCATAATAAAAATGTATTAAATGCATGATTTTAAAACAACGAAAGTAGAATATCGAGGGAACAAGGGAAGCGATGACCACAAAAATCGAAGCCTAAAGACATGGCAAAAACGACAACAGAGAAAAACAAAGACAAAACAA
This sequence comes from Modiolus philippinarum, assembly GCA_002080025.1. Lineage (NCBI taxonomy): Eukaryota > Metazoa > Mollusca > Bivalvia > Mytilida > Modiolidae > Modiolus > Modiolus philippinarum. Next base: position 36,051 of record MJUU01039252.1, read on the forward strand.
GGACGTTAGACAGCTACAATGCACGGAAAGAAAAAGACGACATTAAGAACTAAGGCACTCGTAGTGTGAACTCCCATGAAAACCGGGAGAGACATTAGGTGCTCCGGAAGGGTAAGCATGTCCTGTTCCGCTAGCGGCACCCGTCACATTATACCAGTGAGTCAATCCAGTGTTGAGTCAAATCCGGTTATGTCAAATCCGTGAAGACGTAAAATCTAGCTGAAAATGTCCGTTTTTATTTTGGACACAGACACGTCATATCTGTCAATGATGTTATGGTGACGGCCATAGAATTTCTGGGATGAAAGGGATGAAAGTAACAAAGGCTGAACAAATCCTTGACTGGGCAGCTTTTGGGACAGTGTTTTTGTGCTTTTAAAAAAAGCACTGTATAAACTACATGCTCGACATGTAACGAATAAACTATGAAATATACACTCCATAGGATGTAGTGGTAGGTATATTGCCGCTCAGAAAGGGAAAGTTCACAATTTGGAAGTTAACATCATCACATTTGTCATATAGTTTAGATTTCAAACATCCATCTTCGTCAATTTATATTAACAGATCTAAGTACAAAGCTGAAGTAGGTGTATCAGTAGTCTCTTTAATTTCAAGCTCATTTGGATAGATCTGGTGTAAATATTCCTGGAATTTTGGATTATTAAGAGAAAGTACATCGTCTTTGTACATCGTTTAAGTGATTTAAACTCCTTGAACAAGACTTAAACAATTCAATTGTTAAAATATTATTTCATAATATCCTTCATAATATCCTTTTGAAGCAGTTTTTATTTTGAGATAACAAAATTTCTTGAGTTGAGCATAATTAAACCACAAACTAAAAGTCTTATTTTTCAAACCTTTATTATGCTAAAATTTATGACATATCGCAACAAATAAAACCCAATCAAACGAATATCATGCAGTTAAATGTTCACAAACTGAATCGTTTTGGTCAATTTAAAGTTTAAGTTTTAACACAAGTGTAAAATATGGATAACAGGAAACTCCTACAATGGCTGAAAATTATTATCACATGCCACAATCTGCTATGGAACTACACATGAAGAACACGAATAAGACAAAAGACAAACGTAGACAACAATAGGAACTCGGGACAGCCGGACTTGGTACCGGCGCTAGCAAAAGCCAGCGGTAGAGTTAAACCGGTTTATGGGTACCCAAACCTCCCCTTTATCTGTACCCTATAGCATAATAAACATACTAATAAAACCCAATACAGGTAGACCACTAACTCCATGACCATAATCTTGAAGGGAAAGAAAAAAAAACAATACTTAATTTAGAAAGATGGGTCAAGGGGTGCTCGCCGCTACATTGCCGGCTAGCTCAACACTGTCGCACTACGGAAGAAAAATCAAATTCAAAACTTCTTGAAGAGTTTGGTCAAGAATCGTCATAGATTTCAGTAGACATCGGCAGTATCAGTGAGAGGCCAGTATGTGTGCAAAATTTTCAGGTCATTAGGTCTCAAAGCTAACTTAAAAGCTCCCAAAGCTAACAAACATGAAGTCTATATTTTCAATCATTTGTATATATAAGATATATGAAATGAACATTTCGAAAGACTTAATTGTGGTCGTTTTAAAAGACTGAGTTTAAACCAAATACTTGAATTTTGACTTTTAATACCTTGTTCATGCTAAAATTCGGGAAATCAGAGATTTAAATTCATAACTTTCTTAAACTACTGACTTACTTTTCTTGTCTTATTTATGCTTAAATTCAGGATATTTCTATATTGCAACATTTAAGACTGATTCGAAGGGACATCATGAAATAAGATTTTCAAAATACTTAATTGTTTTTGTCATTTCTAAAGATTGAGTGTAAAGTGCAAACCTAAGGCTTTCCATTAAGACTTTACATATTCTAAAATTCATGAAATTTGTATATCGCAGCGTATTAAACTCATTGTAAAAAATGATAAACTTAAATTTTTAAAAAAATGTAATTGTTTTTGTCATTTTTCAAGTTTAAAGCAGAAGCAAAAAACTCTCACTTTTCAAACCTTATTTATGCTATAATTTCATTATATAAAATTCCCTTAGAAGGCTATGACGATCCCCCAAAAGATAAAAACAAAGAAAAAAAGAAAAATAATTGTTTTTGTCATTTTAAAAGTGAGTTTAAACTGCAGACTAAAAGTTTCAACAACGAAAAAATCCAGTAGAAATTTCATAGTATAACATCACACTGATTGACATGATCAAGATAAACACATGAAATAAGCAACTTAATATTTGTTTCGAAATAGTTAATCTAAACGTTTTTATAATGACTTTGTGCAAAGACTTTCAGTTCAAATAACAAAATACCGACGTTACTGTAAATTTAGTTTCTGCATATGCCCACTTCGACAACTTATGTTTCGTCAGTGCAGATAAAATCTAAACATAGAAGACCATAATTTCAAAAACTGATCGATTTCAAATGATGGACTGACAATAAGAAAAAGAAGGGAAACGGGGAATGTGTCAAAGAGACAACGACCCTAAGGGGAGCAATAAAGTCTGTCTCATATCCGTCAAATCATGTGCGTAACATAGCAAGTAGGGTCGGTTTTGGTCATTTCTTTTCAATGGCTATGTTTAAAACGACTGGAAGCAATGACAGGAACTAAGCAATACTTCTTTAATATTACGCATAAACTAGATATGGATTGCCATTTAAAGTAGAAAGAACAACAGAATGTTTCTTTGAAACTTTCTTAAAATCTATCCAATTCTTAAAAACATTTTTGACATTTGATAATGGGATTATAACAAAATTGCCGAACAGAGCTGTCAAGAGCCAAAGTTTAAGAGACAAAAAGAAAATTCAGGTGGGAACCACCACAAAAATTGAAGTAAAGATAAAGAAATTAAATTCATATGCAAAATATTAGAATTTTCTGTTAAACTAACACTTATGTCTTACTCGCATGTTAGTGCATTGGTTTTGAATGCTGTGATTTTGTATGCCTTTAGCCGTCTTAGGTTGTTGTTTCTGTGTTCTGGTTTTGGCCTTCGAAATTTGTAAATACCACTCCTTTGTTCCTTCCGTATTCTACTGTCGTTGTTATGTTTATACGCTGTTCATATTGATTCTTAATTTTACAGTGTATCTAGCTGTTAAAACTTATTGAAAAGGTTGGGCGTGGCTTAATTTTCTCTGTCTTCTAGGTAATTCTAGCAAGAATAATCCCGATATAATTGACCCTTGACTAGTCAGGTCAATTAAACAGAGTAATAGCTGCTAGGCTGCTATTCAGCTTTGTTGAATAAATGATGGTACACTCCAGATCTTTTGTTCTAGCATGGGTGATCTGAGTAGTATCACCCCGGCAATTTCACCCCAGTTTGAACAAAGGATTTTTTACTTTTCATTTTGTTTTTGTCAAGGCCAGATTTTGAGACTTCCTCAGTTCTTTGAACTCAGTAAAATTCATGTTCAAATATCAAAGACTTTAAAACTTTTAAAAATAACATAGTCCATAGTGGGATTCGAACCAGGGTCATTTCGCCTACTAGACATTCGCCTCATCTATTAGACCACGAACTCATTGGAGTTGTTGGTTTACAAAAACGTATATAAAGAATCTATGTGGTCACAATAAGGATATATATTATTATTATAGTATGAAATATCTATTTCATGACATTATAGGCATGCTAATAATTTTTAAGAATTCATATGGATGTTCCTTTACTACTTTTATTAACTGGGATGTAAATTTGTTATCACACTCGGACTTGGTGTGTCTGTATAAGCTCACAGACACATCGCGTCCTCGTATGATAACTATTACTTATTATTTAAAAACAAATACATGTAAGTAAAGGTAAGTCATTATGACATAAAATGTGTACATAAATGTGTATTTTGAGATCAAAGTTCTCTTAACTGATCTGCAGATAAGACGGAATTTGGTAACAATGAAATTAGAATTTAAAAATTCAGAAACAGATTTTAAATTCTAGAAATTTTGCCTAAAGCTAATTATTATCACCCTGGTATTGCTCTGTCCTTAGCTGGTTTTAGCTTTTCATGTTCATCTGTTCTCTATCAGGTTTACAAATGCTTCTTTCAAAATATTTTGATTCGATCTGCACTGAAGAGACATAAGTTATCGAAATGCCATCTACCTACCTTGTCTTAGAGATCGTTAACTAGGCCTTTGGCCTCTCTGACCCATCACACATCTAACATCTGCAGAGACAAGTAAATGGTTTATTTAAAGATATGATATATCAATATATATATATATATATATATAGAATTAAGAGTTCGGAAGTTGGTTGATTGGAAATGAAATCTAGTTAACCTTTTAGATAATGACAAACAAAGGAGAACATTTCTTAATGATCTATGGCCAAAATAAGGAAATAGTTATTTTGTGAAACAAATTTGACTGGTTTGTGCAATGATATTATTTACGTATTTAGCGATTGAACTTTTAAGTTGTGTGCTATTTTTTTTCAACAGCTATTTTCAATTCATGGGGCAAAAATGGTCATTACTTCCCTTTGATTTTCGCAATGCTGCCTTCAGAATGAAAAAAAAATGTTATCCAGATATGTAAGCTTTGATTTGTAATAAATGCAATAATAAGATAGAACTTCAGTTGAATCATGCGTCCATTCATGTGGATTCTGAACGCGCAATGCATAATGCAGTGTATCCAAAACGCTAGATTACAATTTTGCAATGTTTGTGTTATATTAAGAAAATCGTACAAAAACAAAATCACCTTTACTGCAGTACTGGTAAATGGCTGTCAATATTTATGGGTTGAACTTTCTTCCGCTAGAAGAAGTACGAGAATCTTCCTTGGAAGATATCATGAGAGTGATGATAAACAGTGCTTAGAATTTGCTAATTATATCGTAAATAATTATGTTTATTCTGAATATTCCAGGTATTCGTCAATTTTTGGGTCAAGCATTCCTTCGATGAACAGTAAGCGCATGAATAATGGACCGGAGTCTTTCCATTCACACTGCAGCATCAAGTTTTACTGCGCCCATCCTCCCCAGTATATGTTTTTGATGTTTTGCTAAAGCAACAAACAGTGAGTCCTATCAAAATAAGTGGACTATATGTTGTTGCACCAGTTAGATCCAATGACAAAGAGAAGTTAGTATTTGACATCGAACAGTACAGGATATATCAGAATGGCGTCATCGCAAGCCAATTACTGGTTATAAAATCTCAGCCAGAACGGAATTGTAAAGATTTTGTACGGTATGAACAATTTAAACATGGATTTTATCAGATTTAAAAAATTTCAAAAATTAAGTTCTTATCAAACTTTTTATCTACTTTTAACGGAAAAAGTATGATCCAATGAAAGCGTTGTTCCATATGCTTGTTGACGATCCCGCATCTATGAAAAAATTGGTACAATGGATGTGAATTCCGCTCAAACCGGTGCTAGAGACCGTTTTGATCTTACTATTAGGTAGGAGTGTTTGCTGTTTGTTTACTACAAGATGAAGAACAACAATGAAAGTGTTGTTCCATTTTCTTAATCTTACCATGTATTGATTGGAATTTTGTCCCATGTACATTTACTCCATATCCCTTTATTTGTTCATCTGTGGTGGAGTTTGTCTCTCGTGCAGTGTGGAGTCGGTAAAAAGATTCCCCGTGCTCGAGGTGAATGTTCTTTTTTTGACAGTAATGGTGTACTTGTTCATGTGAGAATTTCTTATATGAATGCGCTATCAAAGTCCAACATTTGGCTTTCTTATCTTGTTAAAATTAAAGTATTTTTCAGGTTATCTACAAATATATTTCCCATATCTCCAGATTTTACTTGCCAAGTTTTCTTACAATCAACTCGATGAGTGCCCTGTGATCGTTTATGTTGTATTGTATATCAGTCCCTTTGTCGGACAACGGATGACAGTGTTTGTAAGAGTACTTTGCACGATATGTTATGCTGTTGACGACCCCGCAAATATGACAAAATGGATACATGGATGTAGCGTTGTTCTACATTTAGCAAGTGAATTCCGCTCAAAGCGGTGCTATGGGCCGACATATTAACTCAAAGCTTTCTATATGAACGCAATAAATTTTATCAATTTCAAAAAACTAACAGCATTAACCAATTCACTGTACGCTATATATTACTTCTGTTGCACTGGTAATATCGACAAAATAGAACAATCATCTAGAAAAATAATGACCATAATTTCGATGGAAAAAGTGAGTGTAGCTTGTCTAATCCAAGGGTAACATTCTCACCAAGGTCTTGGTTACACAGAAGGCACAATAGTGTAGGGTGAAAAAAAGCGACAAAGAGATATTCCAAAGCAAACATTATTGGTAGGGATGACTTTTATGGTATTTGACCAATCACTAAAGAGTAAAACGAACGAGTAATGTTCATATATATATATATATATATGATGACATAAGATGCTAAAATATATGCAGAATTTAGTGTTCAGTGAAATTTGCACAAAGAAGTAATCAACAGGCCAATAGATTACAAGTATTAAAATGATATTACGTATCAATACATCGACAAACGAATACCGAAGCAAGAACGAGGAAAGGGGAAATTCTAAAATCATAAATCCAAAATCACGGCAATTCACAGCAACACGAACTGAGACAGTGTGAAAAAAAATAACAAACAAACAAAAATGAACAAAAACGCCACAAAACTAAAGCACTAGCAGTGTGAACCCCTGTAAAAACATCAGATGCTACGGAAGGGTAAGCATGATCTGCTCCACGCATGGCACCCGTCATACAGCCAGTTAAAATATGATGTTGAAATATCTGTTGGGTTGCTGATCAGTTATTGTCATTTTCTAACCCGCAGACAAAACCAATTATAATCCATGGTGCATGTTTCTTCTCTAACCCTCAAACAGCACCAAGGTGAAAGTTTGAAAAGCACTTGAATATCTATTAAGTTTTAGACAATTACAAGGACAAATCTTTACCACAAACATAATCAACGAAGACAAAACTAAAAATAACAGTTTAATATACAAGACAACATAGAAAACAAAAACACTGACAGTGTGAACCGGAGAGTATCACCAGGTGTTCCGAAAGGGTAAGTATTATCTGCTCCACGCGTGGCACCCGTCACACTGCCGGTGAAAAGTCCGATTTTGTCACAGTCGGTGTAGTCAGTCCGGTAACAAATTCTGGATCTACCCAAAGATATCTGTTCTCATTTGTGAAACAGAAACATTGTACTCACTACAAAATGAAGTCACATCATGATAAATTATAACTGAAACGCAAATCTTTATGTAAAAAATCAAGTTATGTTTGGAACATTCTTTATGACAGTCGATCGTACGATTTGTTGAAAAGATCTTGATTGTTTATAATCCGAGTGAAAAGTTGAATGCACGGTAGGTTCATAAATATGTAATGTGTCAGTGAACGAAAAATTAGATACCCACAGTTTCTTATTACATCACAGTAGCCTTTATTTCACTGAATGGTTAACAATGCCTTCTTTATACAATAGTTGATGTTCTATCAGGAAGCTGATGGTAGCATATGTATTCTCCCGGTATGACCATTGTTCTTAATGATAATACTTTATACTACATATCATTTATTATAATTGAAGGTTGTCAATTTTGTGTTGCTTTTGGACAACATTTTGGTACGAAATAATCTTATCCTCCCTTTGACCCACTGATATGGTTGTTGCATAGATACTTTTAAATCCCTCATGTATCTTTTAATCATAAAACACCTAAATATTTTAAACACAGATGGAAGCAGAGGTCACTACAATGGAATGTTTGGAGATTGGATTACTAAGTTCTAAGTACTATCGTATTTTGTTTTATCCTGAATCCATCTCTATCATCCATAGCTTTGTTATCTGAACTATCTTATATTCAACCATCTTGAATTTTCCTGCATGGTTTATTCTTCATTCTTAAACATTCGAAGGATTTATTGCAATATCTTAAAATCCCGTTCATTTTCTAAAAAACATTCTCTGAAACATTTTTATTTTCCACACTGTATACCACACCTCCTCATGATAAAATCACGAATCAAAGGTATTATTCAAAAAACCCTATGTCTTGTATGACCCCTAGATGCTTTGTTTTGGGTTGTTTCAACCTGGAGATGGGATGTTGTTTCCTTGACATTTACCCCATTTCCTTTCTTTTTCATATTGTATAAGGTTATAAATTATTTTTTCAAGATTTGTTTTTTATATTCTTACGAGAATGAATTTCTTCATAGACTCGTAAAACATAAAATTAAAGACGCTAGATCCTTCAATCTCACTTATAGATATATTGATGATGCTCTTTCCACCAATAACGTATCTTTTGTAAAAAGAATCCCATTGATATATCCGTCAGAACTAGAGAAAATGAAAACTACAGAATCCACTAGAGCTGCATCTTTTTGGACCTATTCTCGAATTTGAAGAAAATGGCCTTTTCAGTACTAAAATTGAGGATAAAAGGGACAATTTTAATTTCAAAATTATCAATTTCCCTACCATGGAAACTATTCCAGCTTCTCCTGATTACGGATTTTATGTTTCACAGTTGATCCGTTACGCGAGAGCTAGTACAAATTACGCAGACTTTCTCATTAATCAATTAGACATAGTTATCTTCGTGACCACCTTATTAATCAAGGCTTCAAAAATTCCGTCTCATACGTACCATCATTAAAAAGTTCCTTAAAAGATATCAGTCCCTTGCTGAAAAAATCAAAGTTTCGGTCCTAGCTCTGATTCAAGATTCTGTTTTTAATAAGTACTTGGATGAACGTTCCTTTCAATAGCAATTGCTGTTGAGTTGCTTCCGGACATTACAACAATTTCATTTGAAATGCCTGTACCAAGCCAGGATCATTGTGGTCGATAATTTTTTTCGGTGGTTTCCACCTGATTTGTCTTTTTGTCTCGTGGACTAAGGCAACCCTGTTCGGTAATTTTGTTATTACCCCCATTTCCCATCAGGATTTTGTCAATTGATGTATATTTCTTTTTTTTTGTCTATTTCAGGTACTACACATCAAACAGATGATGTTTTTGTCCAGGCGTATGATCACCATCTAAATAATAGCTCGAATCAGCTTCTTTTTCTTACTGTCTTTGATATCACTGGTTGCTGGTAAGCTTTAGCTAGTCAATACATTATCAAGCAATTATTTCATTTCCTTCCTTTCTTTGGTCAAAAACCCCTTGTCTCTTTACCTATTTTCACCTTCTGCTTACAATATATCTTTCAAGTTAATTTATTCATTTCTATTTAATATAGAGATGTTAGCTTTTGTAGTTTTTGTGTGTATTTCGACTTGACTTATCTATAGTAATCGGACGCTTTATACACTACTTAAAATCTTGCACATCCAATATAACTGCAAAACGTTCAATTAATTAGACTTTTATTGTCGAATGAACCAATCAAATAACGGGGAAGTAATGCAAGAAGAACACATTTGCAACACGATTCACAAACTAAAGTCTTATTAAAAAATGAACATTTGTCTTGCCAAGAAAAAAGGAATCAAAGCACAAACACAACACATAAGATCAAAATGAAAAGATGGCTTAAAAAACAAAAGATGCAGAAAGAAAACATTATAGAAATCATTCAGATACAAGATACAAGACAATTACCCAACATAATAAATAACGTGGGGCACTGCAGTTTCACAGGATTGTTGAAGAGTTTAAAGAATGGGATGGATCAAGGAAACTAGGCCTATGAAACTGGCTATATAATTTACCCAGGTTGATTGAGTTTGAAGCTAAGGAAGATTAACTGATGATATTGAAGGGGAATTAAAATAAATCATTATAACTGGTAGTATTTCAAAATCCGTTCCTACCCCAGGACACTAGAGAGATACCAAAGCCATACAAATACATGTACACGATAAATACGATTACAGTTAAAAAAGATACAACAACACATGTACAATAACTACCAAAATATTTGCCGTTTAATGAAGTTCGATGCTCTATTTTAAAATGAAAAGGATTTTAGATAAATGATTTTTTGTGAGGAAATTGTAATCGGGACTACCAAATATGTCAAGGGTTTTCTTAGGTCAACATAAACAATGAAAGAATATGGAAAAATACACATGACATAAACTTAAAAATCCATATCAGAACCAAAACAATGGAACAACGCTTGTATTTTTGTTCTTCTTGAAGTCCCCATGGACCTTCAATTATGATCTTTGCTCATACCTCACAAAAGTTTAAGACGACTCCTAGCATAGGTTTGAGGGGCTTAGTTAAATATTAAAATATCGGAAATACTGTAAATTTAGTTTCTGCAAATGGCCATTTCGACAAATTATGTTTCTTCGGTGCAGACCAAGTCAAAATATATGGAAGACCATAAATCAAATACTTTGGAAAATCCGACCTAGCACAAACAAACAAAAAGATCTAACTGGGAAGCCAAAATCAGCTAAGGATAGGGCTATGTAAGAGGGAGATCCTCCTTAGCTTTAAGCAAATTTTTCTTAAATTTATATATTGCCAGATTCCAGATCGGGTCTGCACCGAAGCACTGGCTGCTGGATTGGTTAATATCCTCGGGAACGAAGAGTCGAACATGTTTCCTATTACACATGAACCTCATAGTGTTCAGATTACGACCACTGTCATCTGTTGCCCAGCGAAAGCACCAGTGTCTCAAGCTAGCGGAAAATAACAAAATATAGACAAACACAGGGCACTCATCAAGTCGATTGGAAGAACACTTGGGCTTTATAAAAGAGAACCATAACTGAAATATTAGCATACATGAATATGTGTGAAAAATAAATGATATTTTACAAAATTTTGTCAGAATGCTCATGAAGTTGTGCAAAATAAAATTATGAAAAATTGTTGATTCGTGGAAAATCATTATAACGTTTATAAATGGTTATAGCCGGAGGAGTAAGAATAATACAATCTAACACCATTGAAAGTGCAAGATCGAGAAATCTCAGACACCCAAGGGTAAGATTTCAATATTTCTCTGACGAGGCTTGCCGAGTCAGAGAACCATTGAAATNTTACCCGAGTTTTTCTCACAAAATACAAATTTCTGTATAACCAGACTCCAGTTGGCGTCCGCCATGTCTGAGCGACTTACTATGACGTCGATAACGTCATAATATATTTCCGCACGTGAAATTCTTATCTCACCCGTAGATTGGGACAAGGATATCTCAAACGGCTAAAAATAGGAACTGGGTTGTCTCAAATGTGAGATAATCTGACAGAAATACCAAAACATGAACAGAGAACATCCTGCACTCTAATATTATGATAATCAGTATACTTTTACCTATGAATATGACTTGAATTATCCCTGTAAATCACATGATGTCAATTTTATATATTCATACCATGCAACATTTTTCGTAAATTCTTATCTAAGGTAGATGAGTACTTATATATATATATATATATTTTTTTTTCATTTCCACTGGACAGTTTCCTAAATGTATTGGCTTTTAAAATAATAAAATAGTAAGGAATCGCCTAATTTGTTTTTAAAACTATTAACAAAAACAAAAAAATTAAATACTTTTGTTGAATACATGTAGCGAAAAAACATAGAAAAAAGAAGGGAAACGGGGAATGTGTCAAAGAGACAACGACCCAAAGTAGAGCAACAACAACTCAAAGCCACCATAAGATCTTCAATGAATGGTGAGGAAACCCCACACAGAACGGCAGGTCGGAGTCGGCCCCTGAATAAAGAGTAAACCTGCTGCGGCGGGGTTAAACTAGTTTTATTGGGCCCAAACCTTCCCCTATAGCCAGTGTGATATATCGAAAAACAATCGTAACAACAGTAAAATTCAGTTGGTAACAGGACTGAGTCAATTGTGAAAAAAATGAATTTGGAAGAACTAAATATACGAACATAAACATGAAATCGCAAGAGACTACTAGCAGTTAACTGACATGCCAGCTCCAGACCCATTACCAACTGACAAATTAAGTTATGTACCCTCAGTAATACTTTGAAATATGGAGTCACCATTTTGCCGGAATGATTTTTAGGTGATATCTACAACGGGTATCTCTTCTTTTTGAAATAGTAATTTCCATAACATTTCAAGTTGCCATCAAACCATCATAGCAAAAATCATATAAATCTGTTAGTTTTTGTGGTGTCAGTGAAATAATGCTTAAATTGTAAGAAATATTAGCATTCCATTCTTAGAAATTAGAAAACCCCAAATAATGCACAAATAACAAAATAATGGCAAAATACTACCCATATACCTTAATAGGTTTGTTAATACCTCATGGGTAATACTCGTCATGCTTACCATTTTACCTTAATAAGTTTGTTAATACCTCATGGGTAATACTTGTCTCACTTACCAATTTACCATAGGTTCGTTAATACCTCATGGGTAATACTCATCTAGCTTAACAATTTACCCTAGGCTCGTTAATACCTCGTGGATAATATTTGCCTTGCTTACCAATTTACCCTAGGTTCGTTAATACCTCATGGGTAATACTTGTCTCACTTACCAATTTACCTTAGGTTCGTTAATACCTCATGGGTAATACGCGTCTGGCTTAACAATTTACCTTAGGTTCGTTAATACCTCATGGGTAGTACTTGTCTGGCTTTACAATTTACCCTAGGCTCGTTAAAACCTCATGGATAATATTTGCCTAGCTTACCAATTTACCCTAGGTTCGTTAATACCTCATGGGTAATACTTGTCTCACTTACCAATTTACCTTAGTTTCGCTAATACCTCATGGATAATATTTGTCTGACTTAACAATTTACCTTAGGTTCGTTAATACCTCATGGGTAATACTTGTCTGGCTTACCAATTTACCCTAAGTTCGTTAATACCTCGTGGATAATATTTGTCTAGCTAACCAATTTACCTTAGGTTCGTTAATACCTCATGGGTAACACTTGTCTGGCTTACCAATTTACCTTAGGTTCTTTAATACCTCATGGGTAATACTCGTCTGGCTTTCCAATTTACTTTAGGTTCGTTAATACCTCATGGGTAGTACTTGTCTGGCTTACGAATATACCTTATGTTTGTTAATACCTAATAGGTAATTCCTGTTTGGCTTCGCAAGTTTTTATGACTTTGCATATTTTACAAAAGGATATGAAGTAAATGAACATGAGACCATAACACATATGTTAACTCCAACTGCAACAATTTTAATGAGCTGTATGGCCATTTCGGAAATTAATTATTACATACCCATTTTTCAATTTCGTGCTTTTGATTGAATTATTTTAAAATTCGAATCATTTTGAACATTGTATTTTGGAACTTTAGCTCATATATTAACTGTGGTAAGGAATAACAAAGTACCGAAGTTACTGTAAATTTCATTTTTCTGCATATGGCCATATCGACACTTTCTATTTTTGGAACAGTACAATTAATATAATGAACCCATTTTTCATAAGCATGTTCAGAACACACACATAAATATGAAGCGAAAAATACTGTAGAACGAAGAAAAATGTACAAACAAGCTATGGTGGTGCCACCAATAGCCTTTATTTGATGGTGCACATATCTGATGATTAATATATCTGCAAAAATCTCGATGAGTTGTTATACATATCTAAAATCTTCTCTGTATTAATTTGTTTTCTGATTTTTAAAATAAGATTTGAATTTACATATCTCAAATCTTTGCGAGTTGAAATCTTTTGACATGGTCTTGAATTAGTACAATTTATTCACATTGATTATTAAACATTTCTGATTCAAGCCTGTGGATCTAATATTTCTAATAGTTTTGACTCTTTCCTTGCAACCTTTTTGAACTCATCTTTACACACTCTTTGGTCCTCATTCAAATCCATTTTATCAAATAGGTCTGCAATTTCTTTTGAAGAGGCGGAGTTGAGTTGTCCCGATAGGTTGTAATATGCCTAGAAAAGAGCAAAAAAGAAGAGAAACAAATAAATGAATGGGACAGTTCCAATATTTATTTCCCTTTCTTTCAATGTGTCCATGCATCCTATATTTATGCATGACATTTAAGAAATTGATAACCTCTCCTACAATAAATTCAAATATTTCAGAGTGCCAAAAGCTCTAACTAGGATAGCATAGTAGATGTTAATATGTCTCAATAACACATTTCTTTAATAAAGCAATTTTATCTTTTTATGCCCCCACAACGAACTGTCGGGGGCATATTGCTAAAATACCCCTACATGGCTACATGGTTTGTACGCGCAACCCCTCCTACAGTTTTAATGCTAGACAGTGTTCATATTGTAGATCGTTTTATGTATATATTGAAGATATGCCTGTGGTATGCACTCGGTACTGAATGTGGCCTCATATGCCGATAGTTTTGGTAATGAGTACCTCTTTTTAACTACTTTTAGATTACGGCTTTCCATATTGTCTTATTTTAATACTGCTGATGCGAGGTAACTCACTTGAAAGGCTTGTACAGCATAACGAAATTTAACGTTTATTATGTAACTTGGGTATTGATTGTATTTTGAAACCATCAGGCCGATGAGTCTGCTGGTGGACCAGAGATCCCCGATGGTATTCATCAGCCAAAAAGTTAGACTTGTCTGACATGAAAACATAAAATTATGTTATTATAAAAATTGTAACATCTCAAAATACTGAGGCTTCATTCCGTGGTTGGCAACTTTGGTATGAATTGTATTTATCATGTGGGAGCCTCAGCACTTATTTTGTAGAGGCATCTTACAAGCAAAAATATCATTACAAAGAAACATTTCTCTTAATTAAACTTGACGCGGGGCGTGTCATCCTCTAATTATTTGGGGAAACAGATGGTATTCAAACGAGTGTAAAGCCAAAGTTCTGGCTTTTCTATTATCCTTTGACTTGATACTGAAGCAATAAGAGTCATCCAAAAATCAAATATAGATATTAAATAAACATATCCGATAATATGTCTTTAAATAATAAGGCTGTTCTTCGAATTCACAGATATAACAGACAGATCAAATCAAAGCGCAAAAATGTTATTGCAAAATTGAAAAAAGCAAGCTACATTATACATTAGCAATCGCGGTAAAAGCCATTCCGTATACTTACTATATTTATACTAGCACTGTATAAAGTAGAAGACTTAGTAAATATAATGAGAAGCTATTTAATAAGTCTTGAACATGAACACGAAACGAGGAAATGATTTATAATTAGGGTAATGTATATGAAGGGCTTCCGACCTAAATGTTGGGTTTTAATGTCACAAATAAATTTTTCCGGCGACGCGTTAGCAGAACCGAAAACCTTTTAATAATAAATTGAAATATATATGGTAAATATGTAAGTTTTGTTACTGATGGACATGGATGTAAACTAGGAATGTGAACATGGACTATTTCAAAACTTTTGATCGATTACCTGGTGTCCAATACCATATGAGTACTTTGGTCACGTATTTGTGTCTGAAACTTCTCGGATTTGCAGATTTGATAGCCTCTGTGAGACGACAGATATCTTTCCTCCTTCATTCTACTTGTAAATCTTCTAAGATCCTGATCTTTTTTCCATCTAACTTGAAACCTCTTGACATGATAAGTTTTTTTTATCCAATGATGGACTACTATAGGCTTTGGAACTTGACATCTTGTAGGGACACGGTGAGCAATTGCAATTTGAATAGCATCTGCTTCGGTACTGTCAATCATAAGCTGATTTATGAAATACTGACGCTTGATAGTATATGTTAAACGGTAGATAACAGGAAACGTCTACAATAGCTGAAAATTACAATCACATGCCATGGAACCACACAGTAAAAACACAAATAAGAGATGTTTCACATTTTGACGAAAGAGAACCTAAACGTACAGGGACTAGTTATTGCACAAACATTAAAAAAGCGAAAGTTAATTTAAAAATGTAAACACTTCCAATTACAATGTTGTGATTTTTAACTAAATAATTATATAGAGCGAGTAGTTGAAAAATCTTTATTCTGAGCCATTTTACCGTCGTAAATCGTTACGTCTCGTTTCGTCGCTTTCGTGTGACTTACGAAAGACACGAACGAAAGACATTTGAGTTGACCTTCTTAAATTAAAAAACAGATCAGTCGAGCATTTCTCTTTTTGCCATTTTGTGAAGAAGTAATAGTCCGATGTCACAGGACGAAGTTCAAGAAATAAAATTTAATTTGTGTTACATGCAGTACTTGAACCATCTGACCAGTACACATTCATAATATATATTATATATTTTGAGCATTTTACACGCGGGGTGTGGGGGTGGTATGTCTTCATAAATAAGAAATATGAATTGCTCTCATTTCATNAATTAAGACCCGGGCTTAAGCTTGTGCCAACAAACATCATACTAAAATTTGATAACAATCCGTTCACTAGAACTAAAGTTATGCTGTCCACAGACGCCGACGCCGACGCCAGCGCCATACCATAATACGACCGCAAAAATATATAAAAATATGCATATTCTTCCTTAGGAAAAGTGTTGTACATCAAATTGAGAATCTGAAGTGTTGGCTTTGAAAGTGAATCGCCATTATGACAGAGACTGATGAATAAAATCGTAAAATGCTGCCATAGATTCTGCAAATCAATGTTGGTCATAGACCGGAGTTTAACATTAATATTATCCAGAAATGACCGGATTTGGTTTTGAAATCCTACATCCGATCATGTTCATCAAAATTAATTTCAAAACGGCCGAAACTTGGAAAACAATTTTGAAAACATGTATCAAAAAAGAACATTTTGAGACACTTAAGGACATTTTTTAAAAAAATATAAGAAACATAAGCAGTAAAAATTGATTGTGTTTATACATCAGTAGGTATTTCGCTTGCAAATTGAAACAAATTTTGCTCCATTACAGGTAATGGGACCAAGTCGTAACCCTCACGGGAACGTAGTGAACTGAGAGTTACATTATCGTATCTAGGGTATGAACTCGAGTTACTCCAGCACAAAATATATGATAAGAGTAGGAACTAAAGTGAAAACCATACTTTGTAATTATTTGTGTTGTATTGGCACCCGGGGGAAGGGGGGTCTCTTCCTATATATTGGTATACACAGATGTACCCCTAGAACTGGTCACTTTTTTTTACAAGTCAAATATATAGAAGGGGTGCAATTTTCATCAACCTGTTATATCAATGGGTAGATAATTTGGCATTCCATCATTAAAATCATGTTTGTGTTACATTTAATCCTAACAAGAGCTGTCGCCAAATGGCAGCCAAGTATACCCCCCGCTCATTGAACACTGAATCGATATGGTAAGTGCAAATTTCACAATACAGGTGTGGAAACAGTACAAGTTTGAATACAATACAAGTATGGACAAAATGATATTATCTTCAAGAAAGAACTTTTCACAAGGGTTCCAATGAAAATAGTCTGTCGAAATCAGACAAATATAAAATTCACCCTTTTTTTTAGCCTATTTGACATTTTACAAAAGAATCATTACCATTAGAGAAATTTCATTACAACACTTTGAAAACAACTTTTCAAGAGGATTACAATGAATAAGTGTGCATCTCCCACAGCTGGACTTCACAATATCTAGGCTTTAAATTATTTCTTAGAAAAAAATCATTACAAAGACATCAACAAAAGTCACACTCAAATTATCTCCCCTTCCTGGTTTCATACAATAATTGCATTTCTTAATACACATCTCAATATAGTGTCCTTCCTTTGTCTAAAGTTTCATTAAAATCCTTCAAGTGATTTAAGAGGAGTTGCCCTTACTAGGTAACCCATACAGGGAATCAATGAAAAGTCAAAGTCAAATTACCTCCCCTTCCTGGTTACAGACAATAACTATATTCATTCATGCACATCTACGTATAGTGCTCTTCCTATGTGTAAAGTTTCATCAAAATCCTTCAAGTGGTTTAAGAGGAGTTGTGCTTACAAGGTGACCCATACATAGGGAATCAATGAAAAGTCAAAGTCGAATTATCTCCCCTTCCTGGTTATGGACAATAATTATACTCCTTCATGTACATCTACATATGGTGTTCTTCCTTCCTATGTGTAAAGTTTCATCAAAATCCTTCAAGTGGTTTAAGAGGAGTTGCACCTACGAGGTGACCCATACATAGGGAATCAATGAAAAGTCAAAGTCCAATTATCTCCCCTTCCTGGTTACGGACAATAATTATATTCCTTCATGCACATCTACATATAGTGTTCTTCCTTTGTGTAAAGTTTCATGAAAATCCTTCAAGTGGTTTAAGAGGAGTTGCGCTTACGAGGTAACCCATACATAGGGAATCAACAAAAAGTCTAAGTCGAATTATCTCCCCTTCCTGGTTTCGGACAATAATTATATTCCTTCATGCACATCTCCATATTGTGTCCTTCCTTTGTGTAAAGTTTCATCAAAATCCTTCAAGCGGTTTAAGAGGAGTTGTGCTTACGAGAAGTGTGGACAGACGGACAGACGGACAGACAGACGGACGGACAGACAGACAGGGTGATTCCTATATACCCCCCAAACTTTGTTTGCGGGGGGTATAATTATTGAGAGTAATTGTAACAAAAATTAACCTATGTGTAAATTATATCGCAAATTCAGTGTCAAGTGTGCAATATTTGCAATGGCAAATGCAATAATAAAACTAGATCACATTATTATACCTTAGGTATCTTTTTCTATAACAAATGATCATACAATATTTCTACTATTTTTCCCTTTTCAAAGTTTTGACTATTTTCCCACACCAGCATAAACTATTTTCCCTCATTAACATATCTTTTTGTCTGGAGTTTCTTTGGGTATAATTAGAGATGTTTCACATTTTGACGAAAGAGAACCTAAACATACAGGGACTAGTTATTGCACAAACATTAAAAAAGCGAAAGTTAATTTAAAAATGTAAACACTTCCAATTACAATGTTGTGATTTTTTAACTAAATAATTATATAGAGCGAGTAGTTGAAAAATCTTTATTGTGAGCCATTTTACCGTCGTAAATCGTTACGTCTCGTTTCGTCGCTTTCGTGTGACTTACGAAAGAGACGAACGAAAGACATTCGAGTTGACCTTCTTAAATTAAAAAATAGATCAGTCGAGCATTTCTCTTTTTGCCATTTTGCGAAGAAGTAATAGTCCGATGTCACAGGACGAAGTTCAAGAAATAAAATTCAATTTGTGTTACATGCAGTACTTGAACCATCTGACCAGTACACATTCATAATATATATTATATATTTTGAGCATTTTACACGCGGGGTGTGGGGGTGGTATGTCTTCATAAATAAGAAATATGAATTGCTCTCATTTCATTGTATAAGATCTATTAAATATTTACAAATACATATTTAACGATGCTAATTTTGTCAGTTTGATGAACAAATATAATCAGGTCATGTTGAGACTTCCTCTTGAACCATAGACTGTTATTATTAAATGCACGTTCCTATTTTTACAGTGTTTGTCATATCCATTTCATATTTGGCGGTGAAAGTTTTGATATAAAAAGAATTATATATTTGGTACTATATTGACCTCGTCGTATGCTTTTTATTGTTTAGACCTACTCGCTGATATTACTTATATATATATATATTTATTTTTTTTGGGGGAGGGGGTCTCCTCTACATATGATTACTCGTTCTAGAACATATTTTGTATCTTGAAAGGCGAATGATTTCAGACTGTTCCGTCTCCCTTTCTAACATTCAGTTTCATTATTTTTTATAATGCATGTGACTTTGCAAACAATGGAGTTAATTTGTATGGGTGGTACACTATATACTGAAAATTTTGTCTGTTTATTAGTTATGATCAGTTATGCCATTCTGTAATCGGGAGGGGACAAAAACGATGACAAATTTTATGAAAGAGTGTATTTCAAATTTGACACGTGCCTGAAAAATATGGAACTTTTAATTTATATCATCCAAAGTGCGACTCTTAATTCGATTGTCGGAGACATTGAGTGTTGTTTAATTTGGTCACTTTTAAATTGAAAAGACAACATCAAAACTTTTATTTCAAATTAAAGCTATTAGTTTATCCCCTTTGTAGAAAAAAATGATATTTACGATAGAAAACAAAAAAAAACAAAAAAAAAAAAAAAAAAAAAAACGTTATAACAAATTCTGCTAAAAAGTCACAGAAAAAAAAAAAAACGCCGTCCGAGATCCGCTAAAAATATATTTTGATATGCTAATCTCCGCTTCATACAATTCAGTTTCTAGAAATAAATAATTCTTTTTTGTTTTATTCTTGCCTTTTTGCCTATGCATGGAATTACTCGTTATAGACAGGTCAATGATATTTCAGGGAATAGCGAACTGGTATGTAATAGTATTGTTATTTTTAGGAAACTGTATTTTTCCAATAAAATAGTATTAAAATAGTATCGTAAAGGGAAGTTATTTGCTGGTGGTATTTTATAGTGCATAGAGAAACAAATTATTATTATAAAAGTAGCCTTAAAAAGTACAATACCATACACCGTTAAAGTATTCATGTGGTCCGTGATTGAAGCAAGTTTTATCCGCTCTATAGTTTTAAGTCGAGATTGAAAGTAAAAAAAAAAATTCTTCAGTTTTGGTGTTTCCGGTACGATTTATTCATTTCATATTTTTTAATACTTATTGTACAGGATTTCGCTATGATGTCCTCTTTGTATCCCAATAGTTGAAAATATTTTAACTGATAATGTTTGGTAATTTCACCGACTTGGCAAGCTACCAGTACAGGGGTGCACTCGACCTGTTAAAGACGTTACTAGATTTGATTTCTATGTGAATTATGTCTAATATTACATGTGTGAGGTGATGATGATTATTTGATAAGCTTGGAAAACACATGCATTTAGTCATCGTATTAGAAATAATCTATAAATAATATTGGAAATAGATAACATAATATCTTCAGCTAATGGTCCCCTTCGTGTCATTTAGGTTGTGGTTCGTCATGAAAGGTGTCTTTCGTCGGGTTACGTCGAGTTTCGTCGGAATGTGAAATATCTCTACTAGGCGAAAGACGACCGTAAACAACGATAGGGACTCGGGACAGCCGGGCTTGGTCCCAGCACTAGCAAAAGCCAGAGGTAGGGCTAAACCGGTTTATGGGTACCCAAACCTACATATTTTCATTTCGAATAGAGTCGTTTATTCAGTAAATCATGATGTTATACTTTCTCTCATGCTTTTCTAATAAAACCAATTGATCCTATAAACACAATATCCTATTGTTAATCGTATTTCATTCGTTCAATCTTTTCATTTTCCTCATGGATTTGTAACACTCTCCTCTAAATTTATCTTGCTTAATTCAGACTTTGTTTCTTTGTGTCGCCATTTTGATAAAGTGACCTGTGCTTTGACATTGTTTATCATAGTTGCCAATTCGTCCTCACCTCTGCTTTGACATAGTTTATCATAGTTGCCAATTCGTCCTCACCTCTGCTTTGACATTGTTTATCATAGTTGCCAATTCGTCCTCACCTCTGCTTTGACATTGTTTATCATAGCTGCCAATTCGTCCTCACCTCTGCTTTGACATTGTTTATCATAGTTGCCAATTCGTCCTCACCTCTGCTTTGACATTGTTTATCATAGTTGCCAATTCGTCCTCACTTCTGCTTTGACATAGTTTATCATAGTTGCCAATTCGTCCTCACCTCTGCTTTGACATTGTTTATCATAGTTGCCAATTCGTCCTCACCTCTGCTTTGACATTGTTTATCATAGTTGCCAATTCGTCCTCATCTCTGCTTTGACATTGTTTATCATAGTTGCCAATTCCTCCTCACCTCTGCTTTGACATTGTTTATCATAGTTGCCAATTCGTCATCAATGTCCTCTTTAGAAGCCATATTACACTAATTTTGATAATAAGTATCGGTATAAGAATAACGTGAGAATAATTGAGTGTTTTCACAATTAACTGGGGATCAAACTTTAATAAACATACGTCATTTCTGTAGGTTGTTCATTCGCTCATCAGTTAAGTTTCATGCAATTTCAAAAAGAGTTATCTTATGTGTAGTTTACAAGCATAAATACTGCATAAATAATAACATAAATTTGTCTCTGCAACACTGCTTTTAGTCAAAATACTACGAGTCATTTTTTTCATAAATGCTCTGAAGCAGCCATTTCAAAGGCAGACAACACCCAAAGGCCTTTTTTGTTAATGTGC
>MJUU01039253.1:1172-14772 GCA_002080025.1 Modiolus philippinarum
TAAAAATCTGAATATATATTTAATAATTGCCGATGTAATAATGATTTATGATATGTTAGCAACAAATCGTGTGCAAACATTTTAGTTTCAGACGTATTTTAGGTTCAGAAATGTCAAAATTAGCAGCCCTCCCCCTAAAAATTAAGGGAAAATATGAAATATTCAGGCTCTAAATGATTAAAGAATGTTTTATTGGAATTTTAGTGTGCATTTCACTAAAGCTGACATGCAGAAGATCATTTAAGTAGATTTAAGCTTTTTAAGAGGTCTCTTTTTGACTCTTCTGCTCGAATTTGTATGCAAAATGGGAATTTTCCGTTTTTCAGAATTTCTGCTGTTTTGACTTTGAGATGCAAATACTTCATGAAATTGATATATAACTTCAAAATATTGATGAGATATCCTTTCAAAATATCTAAACCATAGGAAAATATGTTTTTAAACATTTTACAGTCTCATAAATTACAAACATATAACCCCTTACCACAACAAATATTAAAAACAGAGACTCCAATATATCACAAATAAGATCATGTGTGTGGTTTATGGGCAGTTAACTTTGAATTTTGTAAAATTCCGAAATGCTGAAAAATCCCATTTTTCACGAAAATTGCCCAAAATATACAATTTTACCCATATTTTGGCGTTAAAATTGCATATTGCGATATATAAAATGCATTTATTAAAAGAAAGTAAATAATTAGTATGTTTTGTTCATATAAATGTACAGACTTCCATATTCTGGGAATTTTTAAGCATCATTTTCCTGGGGTAGGGGTAAAATATTCGGTATTTAGAGTCACATTGAACACTCCTTGTTCTTCTAAACATTGTTTTAGATACCTTATATATCGGTTAGAACAATGAATTGGCATATCTGCATATAAATCATCCAGATTTGCCACATTTAACTATTTAAAAGTGAATTTCGGACAAATCTGAAATGCTGAAAATTTCCATTTTTCATCAATTCTGTACAAAATTTTGGGTTTAAGCTGACAAGTGGGACTTAAAATGACAAACCTTTATAGAAATTATGCAACATTGTTATATGCAATGCAGATTTTGTGTGTTTTGGTTATTTCTATGCGAATTTGGTTAAAAAAAATGACTATTATAGAGAAAATTTGTTGGGGTATTTAGAGTCTCATTAAACACTCCTTGTTTTTCTAAACAGTGTTTTAAGACAACTAATGTATCGCTTAGAATAATCAAATGGTATGTTTGCAGATGAATCCTCCAGATTTGACATATATTACGATTTAACAATCAACTTTAGAGAAATCTGAAATGTTGAAAATTCCCGTTTTTCATCAGTTTGGGCCAAATATTAAGTTTACGTGGCTGTTAAAATACCAAATCATGATGTAATTCATGCAACATTGTCATATATATAATACACATTTTGCGTGATCTGGTTATTTTATCCAAACATAGACAAAAAATTGACAATTTTAGGGAAAATTTGTTGGGGTAGGGGTAAGATTCTCTGTATTCAGAGTCACAATAAACATCCCTTGATATTCTAAACACTGATTTAAGACCACTCATGCATTGCTCAGAACAATTAATTGGCATATCTGCAGATATATCATCCAGATTTGCCATATATAACGGGATAACAGTAAACTTTGGCCAAATCTGAAATGTTGAAAAATCCCATTTTTCATCAATTTCGGGCACAATGTTAAGTTTAAGTCAAAAATTGGCTGTAAAATTACCAAATCGTGATGTAATTTATGCAACATTGTCATATTCAACACACATTTTGCGTGTTTGAGTTAATTTGTTGCGAACATAGACAAAAAATTGTCAATTTTAAGGAAAATTTGTTGGGGTAGGGGTACGATTTTTGGTATTTTGAGTCACATCAAACACTGCTTGTTTTTCGTAACAATGTTTTCAGACAACTATTTTTTTTTTTCAAATTCAAATTCAAATTCTTTATTGGCCTAATCAAAATCATGTATACTTTCACACCCAGACACATTCATCCACCCATACATACACACACACTCACCTTTCTCGCTAATTATATTAATTAGGTACAGCACAATAGAACATATAATCCACAATAATATTGTAATGGAGGGAGAGTTAGGTATGTATATAAGAAGAGGGATAACTCTAATATTACAACTGTTATAAATTATTGATAGTTTCAATTAAGGTTCAACAAACCAGAGGGAGCTAGATATAGCAATATCAGTAGAGAAAGTTCCAATCTATCTGCTTCGGCCAATGCGCGACAACTCTTGATATAAAATCAATCTACCTGTGCAGTTTGTGCAAACCTCCAGATTTCCAAATTTGATCGCTCCCAAAAAGATTAAGAAATACCCATGAAACTTGGTAGAAAAATCAGTTACTGAATAATCAATCGATTTTCTAGTAGGTGGCGAATGGGGGGTTAATCAATATCAAGTAAAAGTGAAAAAACACGGTTTTTCTTAAACGGCTCGAAACAAAATAAACGATATAAAACCTATTCTGAATTAGTTCAGGTGAGAAGAGGAGATTTAGACACATAAAGTTTTCAAGTTTAAGATACGAGGTCTTGTTTTTATTAAGTCTTCTTATCCAGAGAAAACTTTTCATTTAATTTAAACTTAAATTAAACAGTTTTATTGCAGAGAGTTGACGAACATAAATCTCTATTGTGGTAGCTACTAGATATGTATAACAATGGAAGATATTATATTCCACACATAATGCTTATATAATATAAAATACAGTAATTCATAAAAAACTGTATTAATAACAGTTTTAGCACAGCATTAATTATCAGTTATCTTTCCGTCTAAAAAGTCCAGTAAAATTATTGGATCTTCGTTTGACATTATCCAAACAAATGAATTAGTTGGGTGAAATCTTTTCAGATTTGGGAAAAGATTTGTTAATTTTAATAAAAATATATTCCTTATGTTTTCATACAATGGACAATGCAATAAAAAAATGTTCTTCATTTTCTAGCTGGTTCATTGAACAATACTGACAGATGTATCGCTTAGAACAATTAATTGGCATACCTGAAGATATATCCTCCAGATTTGGCATATATAAAGATTTAACAGTGAAATTGTGGCAAATCTGAAATGTTGAAAATTCTCATTTTTCACCAATTCCATGCAAAATATTGAGTTTAAGTCAACAAATGGCTGTAAAATTACCAAATCGTGATGTAATTTATGCAACATTGTCATATTCAACACACATTTTGCGTTTTTGAGTTAATTTGTTGCGAACATAGACAAAAAATTGACAATTTTAAGGAAAATTTGTTAGGGTAGGAATAAGATTTTTGGTATTTTGAGTCACATCAAACACTTCTTGTTTTTCTTAACAATGTTTTCAGACAACTAATGTATCGCTTAGAACAATTAGTTGACATATGTGCAGATATATCCTCCAGATTTGGCATATATAACGATTTAACAGTGAAATTTGGGCAAATCTGAAATGTTGAAAATTACAATTTTTCATCAATTTCAGGCAAAATATTGAGTTTAAGTCAACAAATGGCTGTTAAAATACGAAATCAAGGTATAATTTATGAAACATTGTCATATACAACACACATTTTGCATGTTCTGGTTATTTTTATGCGACAAAAATTTGACAATTTTACAGTAAATTTGTTGGGGTAATGGTAAGTTTTATTGATGTATGATGTTTATATTACATAAGAATGGCCATTATTTGTAATAGTTGTAAAGCTAATATAATAACCTTTCATTTCATACCTACTTTAAATGACATTTGTTAACTAAAAAGTAATATTTGGGAAAAGAATGACAAAACTTAGTCAAAATCTATTTGAAAATAAAACTTTGGTCATTAAAAATATGTTAACATTATGTTAACATTTTTTTTATATTCAAGAAAATAGATTGAAAAACTAAAAACAATTTTCAGAATTGGGAATCGAGATGCACTTCGAATTCTTTAGATCATCAAACTTACGCAATTTCAATGAAAATATCTAAATTTTCCTCAATATTTCATAGGGGTAGGGGTACGTTTAATGGCGCTATGAAACGTATTGGACATAGAAATTGTAAAAATTTGGGTTCTTTGTAAACCTCATACAATAAGCAACCATTTGATACATCGTTTTTATAACTGGGAAGCATTTGGTCAGCATTTCGAAGCAAATGAAAGAAAAACTTGAAGAAAAACGAAATTTTCCAAAATTTCGGTAAGTGGGTCTGAAAATGGGCCCTGTTCCACCAGTGTGTGCAGGTTATGCTCGTGTTAACATGTTTTATTTTGAAGAGGGGATGTATGCAGACTTTAAAAAATGGGTGGGGTTGGGAAGTGGGGGATGCACGGGGGTATTCCAGCCCATGGACTATTAAAAAACAAGTTTGATTTTTTAATAAAAAAAAGAGAGATTTTGTTAATATTTAATAATCAGTTCGATTTTAAATATTAGATTAATGATTTTTAGATATTGAAAATTAGTTACATTTGTAATATTCGTCACCTATGAAATGTATTATAAATATGAAAACGGCTTGCGACTGGAAAAGCGAGTTTCCGGATTATGTCTTTTAGTTTTTAACATCATTATAAGAAATGTTACCTCTTATTAAGCGTTTAATTGACATCGAATTACCAAAGTAGCTTATTTTTTTATATCAAATAATATTTTTTGTAATTGAAAATTATTTTCTATTATTCCACTATATAATTATAACTTGACTAATAACGAATTTTCATTGGCCAAGACTGTCACACGTGACTGTGAACAAAACATCGTGTCTCCCGCTGAACATCACATTCCCCTCTTTCGAAATTCTCTAGATTTTACAAGAGTTATCATAGTAAGGAGGTGTTCCGAGTTAACATGGTTAAGGAACAGCTCACTTTCGCATAGCCAAGAGTTTTTACTGAATAATAAGGTCTCAACAGCACAATTTTAATTATTTTCATTTGTGTTGTTATGTCAATTTCAAAAATCAATAAAACAAATTTATTTCAACAATGACAATGCCTTTTCTTACTGTAGTGTACTTTTAGTTCTTGGGTCCTTATTACGCTATTATATTTTCACCCATCGATGTCATAGATGCAGCGGCTTTCGAATATAGGAGAATTCAGCCGGAGTTTCAAGAAAAAGTTATTCCAGACGAGTTTTTGCTATTTTTTTTGTTAATTTTGCCTGAATTCTTCAAGATCATGAAAAAAAAATGAGCCTGGATAGATGGAGGGGAGGTAGAACCACTTCTCGATACAACCTTTAATGATTTGTACATATCAAACTTAGTGGTGGAATAAAATATTTATTTCCCATGAATGTGGGAGATAAGAAGATTTGTTTACCCTCGGGAAATCATATTTCCCTCAGGCGATGCCTTCGGGAAATATGATTCCCTCGGGTAAACAAATCTTCATATCTCCCACATGCATGGGAAATAAATGTATAATATTAAAAAGTATTTTGTATTTTCTTATATAAAAAAAGAATATTTGAATATTTAAAAATCTAATTTTTGATATTAAGACACATGAGGATAGATTCCCCAACGGCTTGCCATATGTGTGCATTAATTTTTTTAATTGACATTCAGTATGAATACAAATGAAATAAGAGTAAGCATCTACTTAGGAAAAAAGTTTTTTTTTCTCGAGTTTTATAAAATTTTGCATATAACTTTTAAATTGTCATAAGTACAATGGAATATAGAATAAATCAAATTACAGTTAATATTTTCGTAATATGATCGGCTGGATTATCATCAAATAATGCATTTTTGTTGAAAGCATGTAAAAATCACTGAAAACATGAAGACGTTACGAATTTTCACTAATACTGAGATTAGGTACAACGTATGAATTTCAAATGATTCGAAATTATGGAAGGGATAATTATTATATTATTTCAATTTGAGTAGAGAAAATTTAGTTATTCATGGAAAGTGCAAACTACTATCCGTGAATTACTCGCCATTAGAACAGATTCATGCTTAATATACGTAATTGATTAATATCAATATGACGAAAACGGCTATACTTGACCATCAAAGTTTAGATAATATGAAAAAAGAAAGGAAATGGAGTAAATATCAAGGGGACAACATCCCATCTCAAAGTTAAAAAGACCCAAGGCAAAGCATCTAGGGTTCATCGTACGGTTTTCAACACAATGAGGAACCTCACACCATATCGCAAGCTCAGTCTAAATGGCCTGAAAAAGTAAAACGCGAATAAATCAATGAAAACAAACTACGTCTTGTACCCAAATATCAAGAAACTTAAATTGTAAGAAGACAAGGACTAGCCAATAATCAACATATTCCTGATAAGTGTATTCTTATATTAAAAGATGTGTGTCATAAAATCAAATATACGAATAAAAACGCACAAAAAACAACAGAAAATCTTTTCTTTGATTACAGCACTAAAATGTCACACTTGAATATTTTTACATAAACCTTGGGTAGCACCTACAGAAGCCACCTGTCGCGGTTACAACAGCCAAAGTCTCAGTTTTATGGATAAAAGCCAGATATCTTGACAGATGCAGTCAGAATTTCCCTTCCCATGACCCTTTCCATACCCCAAAGTGATTATTTAATATGTCTCCCCTTCTTAAGGGGGAGACATATTGTATTTGTCTTTTCCGTCTGTCGTCCGTCCGTCAGTCCGTCCGTGATAAAGTCTGTTTGCAAAATTATGTTTGTGAACGCCAATTTTCCTACATCTTTCTTCAGATTTCAACCAAACTTCAAAGGATTGTTGACAATCATGCCTAGTTGTGCATATCGTCTCATCGGATTGATCGGCTATTTTTTATTGGAGTTAGGCCCCTTTTTGACATAGAATTTTACAAAATAAAGTTTGTGGACGCCAATTCTCTAACATCTTTCATCAGATTTCAACCAAACTTCACAGGATTGTTGACATTCATACTTTGTTGTGCATATCGTCTTGTTTGATTGATCTTCTGTTTGTTGGAGTTATGCCCCTTTTTGACTTCAGCGGGAGACACGATGTTTTGTTCACAGTCACGTGTGACAGTCTTAGCCAATGAAAATTCCTTATTAGTGAAGTTATAATTACATAGTGGAATAATAGTTTTTGTATCAAAAACACACTTCTAGTTAACAAACTTGTTTTCGTCTTGATATAGCTGAAATATTGCTCAGTAGATCAATCAACCAAACATGCAATTCTTCATAATATTATTCTCCGTGATTTATATATGACACCTGTTGCCATGGAAGCGATACGGGCTGGCACATTCAAAGCTTAAAGTTTGATGAAACTATACTGAAAGGTTGTCTAACATGTGCAAAAATGGTTTCTTTTTTCTTGGAATTTCCAAAATTTAACCCGTTGTCATAGAAACAGAAATTTAAAGTGTTCAGAATGGAAAGAAATTTGACAGGCACCTTGACCAGCATGTAAAATGATTTCTATTCTTAGATTAAATAAAAATGGTAATGGCAGGCAAACTTTTGTCAATTTTATGAACAGAAATGTATTACATGTCTTTAATTGAATATCAAAACCATACCCGTTGCCAAGGAAACGTCAAAAAAGGCTTTAAAATTCACCTGGCAAATGGAATCTCAGTAAAGGCCTTCATCTGATATGTTTTCATAGAGGGCAATTTTGCACAAACATCCTGATACTGTTATTAATTAATTATTTATTATTATTTATTATCAATTTATTATATACGAGTGAGGCTTGTATATCGCTTGTTATCAAATCGAGCTATTTAATTAACACAATATAATTAACGAGCTTCAGGGAGTTAATTATTATTTGTAATTAAATAGCGAGATTTGATAACAAGCGATATACAAGCATCACGAGATGTGAAACCTATTTCTCTATGATAAACCATGATATTCTGTCGTGTTCTCCAAATTATATTAAGTTGGGAGAATTTAGTTGTGTTTGTGAATACATTGAAGATTGATTATGTACTTTAAACTTATCCTTATAATGAATGTATAAGTCTAACAATAAATTTTCCCCGTATATAAAGTAGAAACTATAAACAACGAGAAGTGTTGTAGATGTAGGAACTATGTTGCGTATACGCACATGTGCACAACAATCAATAGCAATGACAGGTACATGATTCCTCGCTGGTGACAAACCTGGGTGAAAGTAATTACAGTTTTAAACATCTATACAGTAATAAAATTAATTTCTGCTTGTCAGTTGAGTGAAAATGTTACGAATGATTTGTAATTAAATATAGGTGTAAATTTCTCTGTGGTAACTGATTCTGGTGTCAATGATCCCAATACACATTACACATTACACATTACAGCATAACATCAACACAGAATACAGGAAGGAAAGTAAACTCATTTTTAGCAATAAAATAATATATTTCAACTGGCCAAAATATATTCATCTGTTTTGGGAGAATGAATAAGCAGTTGTGTACACACGAAGCTCATTTTTTCATTTCTTCTTCTTGCCAATGGAATAAAAAATAATGCAGACGACATAATGCAATGAACAGGGAATTTAAAAAAGAATTGCCATGTCGTTGGTGACCTCTAGAACAACCACTGAAAATACGGCTGAAAAGTTATCTAATCGCATGAAAGGCCAATGAAATGATAGCATAAAAGTTATCACTATGTGATACGAAAAAGTATCTTATCGTATAAGAAATAGATATTGCTGCCACATCATCAGAGAAACCGGTTTAAACCTACCGCTTGCTTTTGATAGTGCCGGTACCAATCCGGCTATCCCGAGTTCCTATCGTTATTTATGTTTGTCACTTGTCTTCATTATTGTTTTTCTAGTGCAGTTCAGTTGTGAATTGTGGCATGTGATTGTGGTTCCCAGCCATTGTGGATGTTTATTACTGTTATCCCGTTTTTGTAATTATTTGTAGACATGGTGGTCCTGGAACAGGAACGAGTCCAAGGGATAGACGATTTTTCGATCCTAAGGCATACCGAATTATTTTGTTTCATCAGAGAGGAGCTGGACGGTCTACTCCGTCTTGCGAACTCCAGGTTTGTTCAACATTTGTAACTCTGTTTATGTAGGTTGGATTTAAACTTCATACAAAAGTTGATCTAACTTGTTACTAAAAGCTCTGTCCTCGGCTTTCACTTTCCTCCTGCTTTGATTAATTTCTGGTTTTGTGTCCGTTGAATGTTTTCCATTACCGCAAGCACTACCAGTTCATGAGACATGTTCTCTCATAAAAACAAATAATTTAAACCTAATCTGATGCTAGAAAATTAACTTTTTTTTTTTTGTTTTTTTTTTTTTAGCTGCAAGATCTCGGGTACTAAGTACAGGTGAGAATCCATGTTTAGGTTGGACTCCTTTTTATTTATTGACGGACTGTGCTAAGGAAGTAAAGACTGAAACAACGTTTTCCATTTTGGTGCCTTGAATGTAGCGTTATCGTTGCGGCATTGGCTCATGACTCCTTAGCTTTGAAGTAAATATCTAGTTTTGTGCTACTGGACTTCACTGTTTGTTTCAGTATGTTTTTTTTTATTAAAGTAAGTCTGTTTTTGTCGTCATTTGAATATAAGTTTTATGTAGTGTTTTAGCCGTCCACTTTCTATGTCGATAAAAAAAGTTTGATTGTAGTTCCTTACTCGCTGGTGGTAAATAGCTGTTAATTTTTTGATAGTTTAATTAAGTAACTGAATGCTTTCCTTATCTCTTATCCGAACCATTTGTACTGCATCTGCTAGTTCTTAAATAGCTGCAAATTAACTGTGACGCTCCCTTACTTTTTATATAGTTGCGGGTACGGTGGTAACCCCATTCGATTGAGTAGCCTTCAATTGTTTCAATTTTAA
Organism: Modiolus philippinarum; assembly: GCA_002080025.1. Lineage (NCBI taxonomy): Eukaryota > Metazoa > Mollusca > Bivalvia > Mytilida > Modiolidae > Modiolus > Modiolus philippinarum. Next base: position 10,979 of record MJUU01039253.1, read on the forward strand.
AGTTTTAACATTAATATATCAAAACTATGGGTTGCTTTTGTTCTTTTCCAAAGTATTTTTTTTAAATTCGTATAAAAAACAAAATACCGAAGTAACTATAGATCTGAATTAAGTTTATGTATATGGCAATTTCGACAACTTATGTTTCTACAGTGCAGATCTCTTTACTACAGATACAAACTTTGTTACAGTTTATAGAAATGATAAAAAAAATATCGATTGTATTTTCTTTTCTTCAAAGGGAAATACAACATGGGATTTGGTTACTGACATTGAAAAAATAAGGAAACATCTCATTATAGAAAAATGGGTTGTCTTTGGTGGAAGTTGGGGTGCAAGTTTAGGACTTGCTTATGCTGAAACACATCCAGGTAGAGTAAAAGCTATTATTCTGAGAGGTGTATTTACATGTAGGAGGTATATATAATATCAAATCACTAATTGAATTAATTTGATTTAAAGCTTTTCTATCTTATTTGTAAAATTCAACAATTTGAGTGACCATTTATTTCTGTATCAATCCATATAAATAAACACGAACACAAATTACACCCAAAAGCAACAATCCCTCCCTCGAATTAAAACATCACATGAAAAACAAAATTAAGAAGAAAATCAGAATATGCAAGATAGGCAATCAAAGTATTGTTTCAAATAAAAAAAGATGAAGCATACACAAAGTACATATGCAAAACTGATATGTGACAAGATCAAGAAAGTTAAAGAAATATGATTAAAAGACTGGCTAAATTGAAAAATGAAAACAAAAATATGATTAGCGGGGCAATACTTAGATCCTGGATGCATTTTTTTTTTATAAAACATAAAAAGCAAGGATACAACAATTACACACTGGCAAATAATAACAACTGATAATGTTTTCCCCTAATTTATTACCAGGGGTATTTTGCGGTATCATCAGAACCTCTTATTGATCACCTGATCACTATATTAAGAAAAATTACAAACTTTCCTATTCTAAGTAAATAATTTTCGATTATATGCGGAAAAGGTTAATGATATCTTGATACCCCGGTACCAGCTTAACCTACAATTTGACACTTTTGCAGGAGAGAGTTGTCATGGTTTTATCAAGATGGAGCTAGTTTTATTTATCCCGATGCTTTTGAATCTTACAAAAATATTATACCTGAGGTAGGTTCGTAAAATGTAATATCAACGAACATAATATACCTGAGGTAGATATGTAAAAATAACAAATATATTATACCTGAGGTAGATATGTAAATGTAATAATAACAAAAATATTGAACCGGAGGTAAATATGTAAATGTAATAATAACAAAAATATTATACCTGAGGTAGGTTCGTAAAATGTAATAACAAAAATATTGTACCTGAGGTAGATATGTAAATGTAATAATAACAAAAATATTGTACCTGAGGTAGATATGTAAATGTGATAATAACAAAAATATTGTACCTGGGGTAGGAATGTTAACTTTTAAGAGCCTGTATCGATTACCTTAGCTTTAGCTGACACAGAAGCGTGAAATCTGAATGGCTTATCCCAAATGGTCCAACGTTAAACTATGTCCCCGCTGGTGGCCGTCTTGAATTGAGTGCAAGGGGACCACCTAAGTATTTTGTAATAAAGATTGTGGCAATTGTACAAGTAGTTTAAAATACCCAAAACGTTGATTTTTTTACGATTGGATCCAATGTGAAATTATGTTACCAACTGGCGATTATACCCGATGGGGTACAAACTTGCCGGATTCCTTCTTTAAAGTGGATAATCTAAAGACCTTGAGTACTAAGTTCGGTTGTAATAACATTAGAAGTTTTTGAGGAGATCTTGAATTTATTTTCTAAATGGTCAAATGTTAAACTATGTTCCCTACCGGCGGCCATCTTGGATAAGGTAAGCACCTATAGGAAATTTTTAAGGACCATTTTGATCTAGGTTTGATGCTAAATAGAATAGCAGTTTCAGAGAAAATACATGGGATCTATTGTTATAGTTTTCTCCCCGATGTTGGCTTTCTTGGATGGAATTTGAATATGTCAGATACAATTTTTAAATTGGACTACCCAAGAACCATTGTAACCAAACACCGCTATTCTTATTGGAATAGTGGTGTTTGAATGTGTTTACTTCGGGTATAATGTTGAAATATGTTTAACATTTGCTGCTTTCTTGGGTGGAGTGCGTACCTACCAGTTACAAATTTCAAAGTGAACCTCCCAAAACACTATTGGTACTGTTTTGTTGTAACTGACCCGGTTCCTTCAAAGGATTGTGATTGTTTTCAAATTTTTCTAGGTCAATGTACTAATATTTGCTCTTAATATTTTAGGTTGAACGTTGGGATTTAATGAGTGCCTATTACAGACGTCTTACAGGCGAGGATGAAGAGAAAAAACTTGAAGCCGCTAGAGCTTGGAGTAAATGGGAAATGTCCACTCCAAGACTTTTCATAGATAATGAAATGATACGACAGGCAGAAAACAATGCTCAGCGGAGTCTGCAGTTTGCTACCATTGCATGGTATGTCATCACTAGTGAATACTGGTAATTATAGAAATACTTCCTGACATCATGAAAGTTCGCCTATTAAAATTGTTTTCTTTAAAGTTTTAATTTTTTTTCACAAAACCACGCTTTTCTTATTTGCACTTTAATTTCTTAGCAGCATTGCTTTCACCCTGGTTCTTTGCTTACACCACACCGCCTTTCATTATCTCGATTCCCTATTATCTATTTAATTCTTCTTTTCGTTTCAATCATCCTTTTCCCTCCCAAGTCTTCATGTAGTACCACAACAGCTTTACTGTGAGAAATTCGTGGTTAAAGAAGGTCCAATTAAAATAATACAGAATGAATAATATTCTGACGTTTCATTGAGCGCAACAGACTGAATATGAGAGGTAGATAGAAAATACGACTGAACGGAAATTCTCATGTAGACAATATATATAGCTGAAGTAATGTTGACACGAAGTCGGTTTCAATGGAAAAAATGCATATAAAATGTATGTTTAAATCAGTGGATCAAGAATATCTAATTAAGAAATAAGAAATGTTCTGAGTGAAAAAATATAGTACGACATCAACCTTAGACTTTTTTAACCCGTGTACACCTAAATATGGAATATTTAGAGTGCCCATACTTTCAGTCATTATTACGTGCATGGTGAATTCCTGAAATCAGGTACACAGTTACTGGATGATTGTTACAAAATACAGCATATACCAATGACAATAGTTCAAGGTCGTTATGACATACCATGTCCAGTGGAAACTGCCTGGGAACTTCACAAGGTATCTTGTAAAATATCAAATAGCATAACGATTTCACGTAATTTGTTATTTTTCTTACGTATAAATGGTCATGGAGGTTTTGGTACCCATAAACCAGTTTAACCCTACCGCTGGCTTTTGCTAATGCCTGTACCACTTCCGATTGACCCGAGTTCCTTTGTCTTTTGTATATAATATTGTGGGTTTTTTCTTGTGCAGTTCTTTGGTACATTGTGGCATGTGACTATGTTTTTCGGCCATTGTAGGTGTTTCCTTTTTATATTTTTATTCTATTTTTGAAAAGTTATTTTGCTTATCAAAATACCAATGGTGTACACGAATTTATATTCAGCCTTTTATTCTAGTAGTTTTTGTGTCCTGTTTGCATAAGTAAAGGGTTTTTATCCCCGCACTTTCGAAGAAAGTTCGGGGATATTGTAATACCCTCCGTCTGTCCGTCCGTCCGTCTGTCCGTCCGTCACACTTTTCTTGTGACTCAAACTCCTCCTACATTTTTGGATTTAGGGAT
>MJUU01039253.1:17586-39506 GCA_002080025.1 Modiolus philippinarum
TCATAACTTTTATTAACAATGAAATAGGATATGGAGCAAAGGCACATGAGACAAAATCTCTACAAATACATAATGAAACCAAGCAATGGAATAACGCTTTTATTGTTGTTCTTCATCTTGAAGTCACCATGAGGCCTTCAATAATGAGTTATGTCCATTCTTCATAGTAAAAGTTCAAGACGGCCCCTAGCACCGGGTTGAGTGGAATTCATTGCTAAGTGTCGAGCAACGCAACACCCATGTATCCATTTCGTCATGGATGCATAAAAGTAACTGGCAAAGCGCTCTTACAATTGCTGTCATCCGTTGCCCGACAAAAAGACCCATAAAAGATAGCACAACATATAAAAAACACAGGGCACTCATCGAGTAAATTGCAAGAAAACAATGAGATGGGGGCACTAAAAAAGAATGACCAGAATAAAATTTGAATATTACAAAAAAGTCACAATAGCAAAATCCGAAATTGTTTTTAAGCTTACCATATATATGAAGTCAGAACGAGGTTACTGAAATGTTGAGAAATTTTTAATGCAAAAAATTAAGTAAGCATTATACATTTTGTCTCCCTTTTGAAGAGTATTGGAGACAGATTTGGCCTAAATCACCAGCACAGAAAATACCTTTTATGAGTACTATAACATGGACAAATGTTAGTATGCTTAATGTTCAGTTATAAAAATATCAATGGGGTGATAACTGGGTGAAATATATAGATAGCCTTAAAGTTAATTGCTGTGGCAACTGGCAATTTGGCAAAAAATAACTTTTTTACGAAAGTCTGTAACTATGAAGATGATGTAGATAACAACTGTTCAGCATATCTACTAAACAAGATCCTTTTATCCTTTTAACTTAAAATTCCAAGGAAAAGGCCATAATGTCAAGGACCTCAGAAAAATGAAGAAAATTTCCGATGAGAAAAGAATGGTAGAAACCAAAAATTTCAAATGACCTTGACTTGGATTCATATGACATTCAGTTCATTTAAAGGTCATAATCTGTTGAACTTCTACAGACAAATGATGAATCGATTTTTTCTAGGTACTAACAAGTAAAAAAAAGGCAGTAGAATACCGAAGGAACAAAGGAGCAGTATTTACAAAAATCGAAGTCCATAGACATGGCAAAAACGAGAACACAAAAAACAATGACGCAAGACAGCTACAAAAGCACAGAAATAAAAAATACACAAAATTCAAAATTTAGGGTTACTAGTATACGATATTGAATAAAAAAACATCGTTTCTTGCAAGTTGCTATGGAGACAAATTTTTACATTTATTATCGAATTTACAATATATGAGACAACCTTAAACAGACAAATAAAATTAACAAGAACCCACAAAACTAAAGCAATAACAGTGTGAATCCCTACAAAAACTAGTGGTATTATCAGGTGCTGTGAAAGGTTAAGCATGTCTTCAGACGTGCAAAAATGAAGAAAATGAAGAAACAAAAAACTTTGGATGCAGAATAAAGCTGTATTTTTTTTTTACACCAGCCTAAAATTTACTTAACCCTTGTACACCTAAAAATGAATATTAAGAATGCCTTTACTTACAGTCATTATTACGTGCATGGTGCATTTCTGAAATTAGATACACAGTTGCTGAATGATTGTAACAAAGTACAGCATATACCAATAACAATAGTTCAAGGTCGTTATGACCACGTGGTTATGACATACCGTGTCCGGTGGAAACTGCCTGGGAAATTCACAAGGTATTTTGTAAAATTCAAATAGCATAGCGATTTCACGTAATTTGTTATTTTTTTCTTGCGTATAAATGGTATTGGAGGTTTGGGTACCCATAACCCGGTTTAAACCTACCGCTGGCTTTTGCTAGTGCCGGTACCAAGTCCGGCTGTCCCGAGTTCCTATCGTTGTTTACGTTTGTCTATTGTTTTTTTTTTTTTTTTTTTTTTTTTTTTTCTTGTGCAGTTCATTGGTACATTGTGGCATTTGACTATGTTTTTCGGCAATTGTAGGTGTTTCCTGTTATCTTTTTATTCTATTTCTAAAAAAATATTTTGCTTCTCAAAATACGAATGATGTACACGTAGTTTATTCAACCTTTTATTTTAGTAGGTTTTTTTTGTCCTGTTTGCATTAGTAAATGGGTTTTTGTAAGTTTTTTTTTTAATATCATGATTTAATGAATGGCACAATGCTATTGCCTTGAAAGACTAATATGAAATAGTGTTTAGACTATCGACGCTTAAGTAAAAACTTTCAACTCAAGGTCCATTGGATTTAAATATTGTTCTTATACATTGTAGTAATTACAATAATAGCATACAACACGCCAATTAGAATCAGTTAACAAATAAAGTTTAAGCATGGTGTACCAATCATATTATCTTTTTTTTCTATTTTAAGAGATGATTGCCAGAAGCCGATTTTTGTCTTGTACAAGGTGCTGGCCATTCATCAAAAGAGGATGGAATATATGTTCAGAAGGGTAGTTATTTGGGGGGAGGGGGTAGACCTGGGGTAGGAGGAGATAACTCTGTTTTTCACTTTTTTTATTACTTACTCAAACAACTAGAATCATTACAATAGGTATGATCAAAATTTTAAAATAAAAAATCCACACAGCAAATAAATATTCATTTTGTCATGAAAACAAATACACAACATCCAGTTATTTATAATGAGTGCATTCGACTCTTCATTTCTGCAATGCTGTCCAAAAGATAATGAAAATATGTAAAAGTCGGATTTATTCCAAGGGAGGTAATTTATAGCACAGATTCAGCAATTTTATGGATTTTTTCACACTTTTTTCTAAATTTAGAAATAATGGGACTGTAGAATTTTCTAAAAGTTTAATATATCTTACATATACTAGTTTTCTTTTTATTCTCAGTTTTTGGTGAAAATTAAACGACAGATTTTTTTACAAGAAGTGTTTAAAAGTGATCAAAATAGAGAAAAAATTTCAGCCTATACTGTTCAGAACACCCATGTATTTCAGTTCAAACTAGTTAAATTTACTATCATTATTCATGCTTACTTTCACACAGGTCTAAACTACAGAATTTTGCATTTGAAATAGTTTTAAATCAAATACAAATTTAATTAGAGCCAATTTATACACCACAATCATGTCCTGAACGGACCAAATAATATGAGGGAACAGGGTATCTTTGATGACCACTACACATAAAACGGGACGGTAAAAATTGTTGAAAATTGATTAAAGTCGACATGAACATGTATAGTTTTAATACCGAAAATATTTTAAAAAATTAAACAACTGGAAATTTTGAGGCTTCCCCAGGTCTACATCCTTAAATAATACAAATTTATTTATAGCTGCCATTTGAAACTAATGAAATCTGGCATGATTTTATATGCTTATTTGATGTTTTTATTTTTGTTTTTGTTTGTTTTTTTGTTTGTTTTTGTTTGTTTGTTTGTTGGTTTTTTTTTTTTGGATAAACCGATGCATATTTTCATGTCATCATTCATCACAATCATATGAAATTATTTATGTTGTTGTATTTAAGTTTATTGAGAGGTTGTTTTTGTTTACAATTTTATTAAAGACCGTGATTTATGAAAATTTAAAAGGGAGAGTCGAGTTCGTCAATCTATACATGGGTGCTTTTCTTGCACGTGTTTGTTTTCTTGGGAAATTATATCGTATGATTCCCTGGTTTTCTATTATTATGAGCAGTTCTCTGTAAAGACAACAAAGTCACATTGAGGTGCTGTACAGCCCATCAAAGATTTTGCTGAATTTCATCTAATATGTTGATATTGATCAATTAATTAAAAAAAAACAGCACTCAGTTGTTCATTATTCTTGACATCCGTTGCCATGGTTACCGACCCGGTCATTTTGGACCATCCCTGAGATCACAAAATATACCATTTTCAATCCCTTATTTATCAATGAAAATGAAGGAATTTTCAATTTAACTTTTTGTGTACTTCATTTTAAGTCATAATCGCAAAAGTTTTAAGCTTGCCATATATATGAAGTCAGAACGAGCTAGTCTACTGAAAATGTTAATTAAAAAAAATGGATGTAAAAATCAAGTAAAGTTTATGCCATTTTTTCACCCTTTTGAATAGCTTTAAGACTGATTTGGTCTAAATAGCCAGCACAGAAAATACCTTTCATAAGTACTATGACAGAGACAAATGTTCAGTTTGCTTAATGTTTAATAAAATATCAGTGGGCGATTACTAGGCGAAATATAGACACAGTTACTATGGCAATTCGTCAAAAAATAACGTTTCTGTACAAAAGTCTGTAGATATGTAAATGATATAGATATGATCAAACTTGAAACAACTGTTCAGCATATCTACTAAACAAGATCCTTTTATCCCGTTAAGGTAACACGATACCGAAACGGACTGAAATTTTTTTCAAAAAAATGATATAGTCGTAAAGATCTATCATAGATACACCAGAATATGAAATAAAATTAGGGGGTCACCGTGCATTTTATCGAGTTATTTGCAATCGAAAATACCATTTTTGGCGCCAAATTTACAAAGGCAAATAGGGAAAATCCTAAATTTGAGACCGAAATTTTTTGTTTTTGTGGCGTTTATATATGTCAAAACATACGAATATTAACTAAGAACTAACACAATGTAGATATCAACCTCAGGAATCCATATGTATATAGAAAAACATATGCAACCGTCCTTATTTTAAAATTACAACTCGCCAAAGATGGCTTATACGCCTGAAAAGGTGTAAAATCGAGTTAACTATGCGTAGCAAATGAAAGTTTATCAGTACAATTTTTGTGTCGCCTGCACCTAGTTAGTGCAGGATCAACACATAGGGATCACTATCTTTCGTCTTGTATCATCTGTCCGTCTGTATGGCTCCAAAATTTCTACCATTATCCGCATCTCCTCCTAAACCACTGGGTGCTTTCCAATGAAACTTGCAGGATTATTAAGTTTGTATTGTAGATGTGCACCATGCATTTAGTTTTTTTTTATTTACGTTTTTCCAGATTTTGAAGCTATATTTGGACTTTGTCATTTTTGTTTATTGGAGTCATTGGATATACCTCCTACATCGCTTGGTACTTTCCAAATGCTTCAATATATATTGCAGATGTGCACCATGCATTTATTTATTGATTTATTTTGATTTTTTTCATATTTCTAGCAATGTTTGGACTTTGTCATTTTAGCTTACCTAGACGGCTTGGTACTTTCCAACCAAACTTGCAAGAATGCTGCAATATATAATGTAGATGTGCACCATTCATTTAGTTTTTGATTAATTTTGATTTTTTCAGATTATCTAGTAATGTTTGAACTTTATCATTTTAGCTTATTGGAGTCATAGCTATATAGGGTATATACCTCCATTATCCGCAACTCCTCCTTGATCGCTTGGTATTTTCCAACCAAACTTGCAAGAATGCTTCAATATACATTGCAGCTGTGCACCATGCATTTTGTTTTTCTTTTTTTTCAGATTTTTTGCTATCTTTGGACTTTATCATTTTAGCGTATTGGAGTCATAGGGTATACCTCCATTATTCGCAACTCCTCCTAGACTGCCCAAACTTGCAGGAATTCTTCAATATATATTGCAGATGTGCTCCATGTATTTAGTGTTTGGTTAATTTTTATTTTTCCAAATTTTCTAGCTATGTTTGAACTTAATTTAATTTTGATTTTTGTCTGATTATCATTGAACTTTGTCATTATATAGCAAAACAGGAATTTGCAGGCGACACATGTGTTCCGCGGAACATCCATGCATTTTTTTTAATTTGATGGCAGAAAACTTCACTTTTAATTTACTTTTATGATGCGTTCTTGTACTGATACCGGAGATATACGACCGAATCTCCTTTATTTCAGATTGCATTTCAAGACACAGACAAGAAGAGAAGAGTACAATGAATATTTTTTTAAAACTTGTACAAAATCAATAATTGTTTTAATTGTAAACGCATCATCGATTCTTGCAAATTGTTACAGGTGGGGGGGGGGTGAAGTTTCATTAACAGGCTAGCAATCTAATTTTTCCAAACACATTTTTAACAACCAACTGAAAATGCCCAAAATGCATCAACATAAAAAGGTCTTGTCCCCTCGTCGATAACAGCAAAAATGATTTTCTCCTACCTTTGTTTTCTTCCCTAGTATCACCTGCTTTCTTTTGTTTCATCCAGCAAAATCCTTCAATGACTCGGAATTTCTGAAATTCCCTTTTTTTCTTAGACACTAGTCCCAGTACTTTGAATATACCCACAAAAGCTTTATTGATAATAATAAAAGCGGAATACGTTTACATATGTGTTATAAAATACGCATATACAACATGTAGCGTCACCAACGTCAACTCGATTTTACACTCTTTTAGGCGTATAAGCCATCTTTGGTGAGTTGTAATTTTAAAATAAGGACGGTGACATATGTTTTTCTATATACATACGTATTCCTGAAGTTGACATCTACATTGTGTTAGTTTTTAATTAATATTCGTATGTTCTGACATATATAAACTAGAAATTTCGGTCTCAAATTTAGGATTGTCCCTATTTGCCTTTGAAAATTTGGCGCCGAAAAAGGTATTTTCGATTACAAATAACTCGGAAAAATGCTCGGTGACCCCCTAATTTTATTTCATTTTCTGGTGTATCTATGGTTACGTCACGAGTTATCGTTCTTACAGTTACGCTGCGAATCTCGTGATTAAATGTAAACTATACTCAATTACAAGGCTATTATTTACATGTAAACTTGTTAGGGTTTATGAGGATGCCTATTTGCTAATATTAATCATAGTAACACATTTTAAACATAATTTCTGCGTCTATTTTTCTAATTCCCTTATCTTTTTTTAGTTCAAACTATATTTATTTAGTAATTCAAACGACAAATTATTGATTACCGTAAAACAAGGATTTGTATACAAATCCTTGCGTAAAAATAACAGTTGCATCAAAGAATAGGCCTTTTCGTCGGTTTCTTGATTACCTGATTATGAGGATTTTTGGTAATTATTTGATTACAATACACAAAACAATTTAAATATTCAAAGTCGTATATTCTTTCTTTTTTTCTTCTTTTCCCCTTTTCGTCTCTGTGTATGTTTTTCGGGTGTTCGTAAAGCATATTGTATTTAATTTTGCATCATTCACTGCATGTCGATTTTTTCATATATGTATTTTCTAGTTAGATTAAATATAAACTAAATATATACAGCATTTTGCTAAGCAGATTTTACAATAATAAAACCAACTACAAGTAGCGCGACTTTTAGTAAAGGTGCAATTACGTGGTGCAGCTAAAGCCGAATTTGAATTCCGGCCTATTCAACATTTTGTCGACGCATTTTGTTGTGAAATGGTGAAAAATGGCCATTTCTTTACATATGAAATTTCATTTAAAAACTCTGTGAAAACGACTTCTCTAGTATAACAACATATAAATACATCAATTTTGATAAAAATGCTAAAATGAACTTAGTTTACTTGATGTCTATAGGAGTCTAGGATGATGTTTATTTCGCTGAACTTGATTTTTCTTTATTTAGGGGCCAACTCCGACCTGCCGTTGGGTGTGGGGTTTCCTCTTATGGTGGCTTTGAGTTGTTAGTACTCCCCTTGGGTCGTTGTCTCTTTGACACATTCCCCGTTTCCCTTCTTTTTTTTTCTATCAAATATCTCTTCCGTTATGGGTACACAATTCTTAAAAAGATGATATTTTATGGTTATTTCTTACAGTCTAGAGGGTTTATACTTTTATTTCATCGGAAGTTATAGCTCCCTCCGAAGAGGCAATTTTCTTTTAAATATAAGATTAAGAAAGTGTTTGTCTTGGCTTAATCGACCAGGTAGACAAAGTATTGATTACCGTAAAAACGAAAGATAGGCCTGCTCATGGGTTTCTTGATTACCTGATTATGTGGAATTTGGTGATTATTTGATAACCAGGTGTATTTTTCAATTATTATTTGATATCATACACCTTTATTAATTATTTGATTACCATATTTAAAAAAAAATTATTAAAACCCTACTTTTAGAAAATTATTATTGATTATATAATATAAAGTAAATGATTATTTGATTCCGCGTTACCATGAAAAGTGGCTATAGGGGTAAGCAAAAGAGATGAGGTGTACACTTCAATTTCATCATAATTTTTTTTTCATTTGTTGCTACGCCAAAAACAGACGTAGCCGCTTCTATACTGTCTTTCCATTGAGGTCTTTGGCGAATATCTGTTTCAACAAACATGTATGTCACTTGCTTTCCTGAATACCAGAGGTTTAATTTGTAAATATTTGATTGAATTTTATTGGATTATCAATTCCCATGTACCTTTTTTTCAATGAAATATAGATAACATTTTTTAATATATGTAGTCATGATTGCTGGATTCCAATGTCACTCCCGCGAGGAGCCTAATGTGTATGGAAGTTTTTTTTATAATGTATTTTCCTGATTCCATAAAGCGATACGGTAACATCGTTGTTTCTAGTCAGCCTGTCACAGAACAGAAGTTCCATCATAAAGTTTGTTCCAAAAGGATAAAATATTGTATAATGTCTTTTCCAATGGAACAAAAATTACAGTATGTGTTCCTAGTGGAATAAACGTTATATAACAGATGTTCCCCATACAAAAAATACAAAATATAAAAAAAAATAATATCAATGTTTATAAGTTTTCTTGCAAAGGAACTCTGTTAGGCGTTGACAAGCCCGTGCGTTTGGAAATTTTCGTCGAAAGTTACTAGACTTGTGTATGCAGTTTTGGTTTGATATTTGGTCTGATGTTTTAGTGTACTTTTTTGCTTTGTATGCAACTGACGTTTGCTGCTGGAAAATTTCCTTGTTTTGATTTTTAGTAAGGTCTTTTGAGCCAAAAAGTAGTACTTGTACGGATAGGGGAGTAAACCGGTTTAGGGGGACTATGTAAAAAGGGGAGTAAACCGGTTTAGGGGAACTATGTAGCGCTCTCTCAATTCAGTATAGCGAGGACAGAAAAGTAAAAAATGGTTACTATTCTCGACTAATCCACAGACACAGTTAGGGGAGTTGATAATGTTTTTCCTATATTGAAATGGTTTGTTGTAACTTGTTTCGGAGATGGTTAGGCATAGTCAACTTAAGTAAAACAAGCTAGTCCCAAGATTTGCCAGTCGAACTCCAACTATTCAAAACAAAAGTTGAAAAAACATTCCTATGAAAACCAACATATACAAAATGTAGTCTGGAAATTCTTTCAAGCATATAATCATCAATTTTTAAAATTAAAATAAATTAGACTTTGTCGCCTGGAACCAGATTATTTTTACTTGTATTACTGGTGAAGCAATTGTAATGGAAGATATTCTTTGGAAATGACAGAAGATAATAGAATGATGATATAGGACTTACCAGCCGATAATCACCTACAAAGTGTCATTTGTAGGTTTATGGGAGACAAACAGAGTAAGACAAAGAAAATGGACCGATTCAGACATTCGACTTCTCCTTGTAAATGACGTTGCACAAGCTCGGGGTCCTTGTCAAACACGTTTCGGCCAATCAAGAACATTTAGAACAATAACGATCCTTTAAATTCATTGCATTTCTGCATCAGTCCATTAAAAACTTGCTAGCATTTGCCGCATGCAGATGTCTTACAGTACACTTCAAATTAATTTATAATTTGCTGCTTTGGGAGACGTCATCATATATGTCAAACAAGGGTCCCAACATGATGTATCACTTACATGAATAATGGCCAACATTGTTGAAGGTCCATAAATTTTGACATTAAAAGGGTCTCAATTTCAACTATGTTCATGGACTTCTATGTTATCGCCCAGTCCAATGTTTTGCTGACAAAGACCAGTGGAAACTGTCCAATAAATCTATATGGGACCGACCATTTAACCTGAAAGAGGGGCTATGTTTTTTTTTTTTTTAGAGAAAAATATTCTGAAGCTGATTTTATGTGAAAAAAATATTTTGGCTGCAAAAATGATGAGAAAAAATATTCTGAACGGGGCTTTCTGCTCCAAAAAATTATGCTTATTTTCAGAAAAAATACCATACCCCCCCCCCTTTTCAAGTTAAATGGTCGGTCCCTAAGGGTCAGTTGTGTTCACGGACCTCTATGTTTTCGTCCAGTCACATGTTTTGCTGGCAAAGACTGTCAAATGAATCTCAAAGGGTTCCAATTTCAACTATGTTCACAGACTTCCATGTAATTGTCGAGTGCTTCTTCAGTTGTTCCAATGGCAGCTATCATAGATGAGGGCTCATAGATAAAGTGCAGACATGCCTTTGATCATCCAAGGAGTATCGTTATGCTGTTGTCAAGTTTGGTCTCAATCAGGGGTGTAGCTGAGATCAAAATGATGTGCAAGCAAATTTGGTCTGCAGATTGACGATGACCTCGCCGCTCAAGGCCCCCAAAAGCCCTGAGGTAAAATATGCAAAATCCTGCAACCTGGCACTCTCTTGGAATCTAATTTCATTCGCAAAAACTAAGATTTTTGAAGACTTAAAAATGAAAAAAATATGAAAAAAAAAACACAAATTTTTCAGTAAAGACATTTGAAAAAGGCAGTGGCTGCGCGTCCACGCGGCTGCGCGTACCCGCTTCCGGTTTTTGTATAGAAAAGGAATCCTTTCAGGATAATCGGATGAAAGTCCGAAATTAAAATTTTTAGATAAAGACAATTTCCAATTTCTTCCGCCATTTTGAATTTGTTATTGATGCTGTTATGGTATTTTCTGCTTTTTAAATATGCAAATATTTTTATTTGTAATAAATCAATCAATATCATATTCTTGATACAAAATGAAAAGAGCCTACTTTGACTTGATTTTGCATGTATTTATCAAATTGGACGATGTATAGTAACTAGATAATTAAATAAATTGGAAGAGGAAATTTCAGGAAGGGAGATAATCTGATAAAAATATCACTATGAAAATTCATATTTTACAAATCATATGGAAAACGAAATTGGTAACCGCTATTTTTCTTTATATTTTTTTTGAAAGTATGTACAAAAAGCTAACACATGAGTAAATCAAAGTACTGAAGTACTGCTTAGTCGGATTTACGCTTTAATTTCGAAAAAAGATAATCTTAAAATTATTTACGGGCAACAAAAGACTAAATAGAAAATGTTGAAGGTATAAAAGATGAAGAACAGTAAAAGCGTTGTTGCATTTGGTTAATTTTACCATGTATCTGTAGAAATTTTGTCTCCTACATACATTCAATCGTTGACAATATCCATTATTTTTTCTTGAAGTGTGAAGTTCTTATAAAGATCTCCATTGATTGAGTTGTATGCTCTCTTGTTATCTTAAGTTCAAATTTTCAAAATTTTTCATTTTGGCTTTCATATATCAATTTATTTTCACCATCTGTAGTTATAATGCACTCATCTCTCCATTTTATTTGCCAATTGTCATCTACAACCAACTCATGACTATCCTGTGGTCGTGGTCGTGTGTATTTCCAATTGTCTTTTGGCCCCTCTTTCGGACAATGGACGACAGTGTTTTCAGAGTAATTGCCTGATATCTTATGCCCGCATCCATTGATGTTGACAAACATGGACGTAGCGTTGTTCGACGTCCATCAAGTGAATTCTGCTCAAGCCAATGCAACTAGTGCTAGGGTCCGTCTCCAATGTACTATTAGATATTAGTGTTTTCTCATTGTTGAAAGCCTCATATATTTTTGCGTCTAGCAAATGGGTATGACAAACGCACATCTCTTGGTAGATGTTTAGTTAGTACGCTAGTTTATTGCAAGGCTATATTCTTTACCGTTGAAAGCTGCCCAGTGTCTGGTGTCGGTCCAACTATTTGATTATAGCACATCGACAAATATCATTGATAATGAGGGGAATATAAAAGGTTTCCAATTAAACTGCAATGTTAGTGCTAAAGAAATGACGTATGTTCTGTTTTAGCTAACATAAGTAAGCATGGACATAAATAGATGATAATACGGGGAATATAATTTTTATCTAGCGATTCCATAAAAATGTGTTGGTATGTTATTGAAAATGGATAAAAGAAGTAAGTCACATGTAAATGCCGTATCTTGACCATATTATGATTCCGAAGTAATAAGGGAACATCTTGCATAACTGTCGAAATTTGGCAAAAACCCCATAATTTTCACATCGCCTCTGGGTTGCATTAATAAGACTTCAAATTTATGCGTATCGTATTTTTTTTGTGAAAAGAGAGAAAAATTTCAGCGTTTACTCATGACTAAATACCGAAGTTGCTGTGAATTTGAATTCTGCATATTACTAATTGATAAGTTTAAATTCTACAGCTATACTCAATTCGAGCTGACATTTTTTGCATTTGCATTGATCACTTAAACATGTTAAAGGCCGTATATTAATATTCGTCCCTACATGATCATTTGTCAGATTCACCAATACTTTATAAATCTGAACAAAAATATGTCAAAAGACAGTGAAATACACCGGCGGATCCAACCTATGAAAAGGGGAGATCCAATGAGGTTCCAATCAAATTCTGCACGAAAATCGAGAAAAAGGGGAGGTATCCCAACCCCGAATTCATCTCTTAATCCGCCAATGAAAACATGAATAATTGTTCATCCTTTGTCTCTAAGAGGGTACTTAAAACAAAAATATATTGGTAATTAAATATTGTTTTCAGTATCGATAAAAGAGCTATACAAGTTATCATTTTTGAACAATTCTTAATCAGATTAGCACTACGTGCAAACTACGCTTACTAAATAAGAAAGAATTCTAAATCCTCGGTTTATTATTTTTATTTATATATTCTTTTTTAATCAGATTCTGAATTATTAGAGTTATTTATTTATTTTTTATTTATTTATTATTTTTTTTTTTTGCATCTTTTAAATTCAGAAACATTACACATATTCAGGTCACAGGTAATTGATTATTATTTCTACGACTACGGTAATATGTGAAGTTATTTATAATTAACTTGTCACGTGACACAATGTCAGCTGCTGAAATATTCCCTGGACAATTCTATTTTAATTATGCTTAAACCTTACATTTATATGTTATATTTCTTATGCAGTTTACAATAATGTTAAAGAAGAAATTGGCAATGGATTTGGCCACAAAAAATTGATTTTTGATTTCGAAGTGCATATTCATACCCGGGATTTTTCTGAAGAAAGCGACGGCATAAGAAGGATTTACGTACCGTAAATCCTCCTAAAAAGAAAGAAATCTATAGAATACTTCTAAAGAGAACAACAATATACCTGTTTTCCCTACATATTCATTAAAGATATTTGATTATTTTGATATCGGTTATTTTTAAAACAAGCACGATGACCCCCCCCCCTTTCTTTTTCATTTCATTGCTAATATAGCAAGGAAACTTTTTTGTGAAAATTTAAAAAAATCTATGGAAAAAATTTGAGTACCCATCTACCTTAATGTGGTTCCACCTTATGAAAAGTTGTTATTTATATAAATAAATGATCACCTACGCGAAGGTCAAATAAAAAAATGAAAACGAAAAATATTGATATGAAAACTGCTACATGCAAGTGATGTTCTACAGGTATCTTAACTGAACATGTCACGAGGCAGAATTTTGCCAGTTATGGCGATTTGTAAAATAGTTTGAAAAGAAAAAGATGTAAAATTGTAGAGAATGTATTTACATGAACCGGGGCATACACAAAAATGAAGATGAAAACGTTCATGCCGAGAAAAAAACCAAACTTAAGCTTTTTATAACTCATGGTTGGATAGGTTTTACGGCAATTATCTCTTTTGTAAGTCACTACTTCATGCTCAATTTATAACATCTTAAGTCAGACTGAAAATAGAATTATGAACTTACAAAATCTTCCAGTCCTTAACTATTTGGAACTGCGAACGCCAAAACGGATGATTCAGTTCTAAAAATTAACAAATTCGGAACATTATTAAGTCCCCATAGAGTCCCTTCGATATTCGTTGAATATAGTGTTTATCACTTCATTTTGATGATCTTATATGATTGCTCCTTTTGTTTTAGTATGTTTTTTGGCTTGATTGAAAGAAGAGACAATGGAAAAAACATTTGGAAATGAATATGATATAGAATTTGATTTGAATGGAGTGATTTGGTGGAGTGCAAAAGGGGGAACTTTCCTGTTTTCGGAACACCGGTTTTATCGGTTGAATAAAAAAGATCCCGGCACAAGAAATTTCCACTTTTTTATTTCTTATTTTATAATCTAAGAAAACGTATTAATTTGGTTTGAATAGATGCATTTTTAACCTTTAATTTCAAAGCATTTTTTAATTTCAAACCCGGATTTCAAAGGGCGTTAAAAATAGCAATCAGGGCAAAATAACGCTTTATCACTCACATAAATAACGATGTGTGAAAATTGGACAGTACCATTAACCAATTATTATAGTGAAGACCGTGCAAATTAGAAAAGTTGGTTTTCATCTCATTCCGGTCTCGACAGAGGAACAAAATAATGATGTCCATCACAAATTACACAAAATTCACAGTTCTGGGATTAAATATTGACCTCGTTTATATTCTTCCAATGTAAATTACTGTAAATTTGACCGTAGCTGAAAAGGAATATTATTTCCTTTATATTCTCAAAGCGACTATCGCAAAATTGGCTGCTTTATAACTAGTGCCAATATAACAAAGTAGATTTTCAAATCTGTATTACTGCAACAACCGTCAAATAATTTCTAGCATCGGTTATTATTTCAATAAAGTTAGAAATTATGTGGAGAATAAAGTAATATCTGCAATATAGAAGGTTTTCTTATTTAAATTTCCAGTTGACGCATGCTGAAACTTATTTTTTCATTTGAAAACTTTCGAATTCCAGGTAAATTGTAGTGTCAAAGTTTGCCAGAAGGTCCGGAAATTTCTCCGGTTTTATACAAGAACCGGAAGCGTGGACGCGCATCCACTCGGCGTAGACGCGCAGCCACTGCCAAAATTAAAAGCTTAGTGGGAATTTTATGTAACATGCATTTGAAAGTCTGAAATAAAATTGAATCTCTTATAATTTTCTTCTTTTGGTATACAGTATACCATGGTTCAGTCGATGATTACTTACTGTTTA
This sequence comes from Modiolus philippinarum, assembly GCA_002080025.1. Classification (NCBI taxonomy): domain Eukaryota; kingdom Metazoa; phylum Mollusca; class Bivalvia; order Mytilida; family Modiolidae; genus Modiolus; species Modiolus philippinarum. Next base: position 32,674 of record MJUU01039253.1, read on the forward strand.
ATTTTCTATTGATTTTGCTATTAACATTCACAATAATAATGCCAATTTTATTTGATATTGAATGATTTCTAGAATTTCATTGAATTTTTCATAATGTTTATTAGGGGTTAACATGATTCTTGAAAAAATATCCCCAAAGGATACATGATTTCACATTTTGACATAGTGAAAGCAAAAAAATCACGTAAGTGTGATGTGTGAGTACAACAGAAGCTAGATTTGGCAAAAAGGGACCCATACAGGACCTTTATTAAGAAAGTATGGTTGCCAGGTTTCAAATGCATGGAAAAGTTTTTGACATTTTCTGCTTATATCAATTCAAAACGAGATATTTTGCACATTTATCATTTTTTCTTCTCATATATATATGATCATCTTATAATATATTTGAAAGCACTATTGAAATGTTTTAAGAAATTTAATTATTGTGTTCTAGCATAATGGTTTTCAGTTTAATATGATCAATATACAAGCCAAATATGAAGGTCATATCACATCTGGTTGAAATGATATACTAGTAGGCCATGTTAAAGTTTTTGTTTTTTAGTTTTCCAATTTGCACTCAATGACATTGACCTTTGACCTTACCCTAATTTCTTGGTGGATTTGTACCAAGCTCTATTAGATCTATTCACATATAAAATATGAAGCCTCCAGCAAGTGTAATTAACGAGCTATAGTTTTCCAATTAGTACTCAATGACATTGACTTTTGACCTTTGACCTGACCAAATTTTTTTTGGTGAATTTGTACTAAGCTCCATTAGATCTACTCATATATACAATATCAAGTCCCTGGCAATTGCAATTAACGAACTATAGCAAAATCTAGATTTTGATATTTTGACCTCTGTGTCCTTGACCTTTGACTCGACCTACAGAAATTTAAATAATGTTGTTCAGCTTCATATGACCAATATACAGGCAAAATATGAAGGCCCTATCACATCTCTTTCAAAAGATATAGGCAATGTTAAAGTTTTTGTCAAAGTTTTCAAATTTGCACTCAGTGACCTTGACCTTTGACCTGACCCAATTTTTTTTTCTTTTTTGCGCATTTGTACTAAGCTTCATTAGATCTTTTCATAGGTAAAATATCAATCCTCTAGCAATTGTAATTAACGAGCAGAAGCAAAATCTAGATTTTGACATTAGATCTATTCACATATAGAATATAAAGCCTCTAGCAAGTGTTATTAACGAGATATAGCAAAATCTATATTTTGACGTTTTGATCACTGTGACCTTGAACTTTGACTTGACCTTAGTGAAACTTCCATAATGCTATTCATCTATACAGGCCAAAAATGGGGGTTATATCTCATCTGGTTGAAAAGATCTAAAAGTTTTTGTTAAAGTTTTAAAATTTGCACTCAAGTGTCCTTGGCCTTTGACCTGACCAAATTTTTTATTTTAGGGAATTTATACTAAGCTCTATTAGATCTATTCATATATACAATATCAAGTCCCTGGCAATTGCAATTAACGAGCGATAGCAAAATCTAGATTTTGATATTTTGTCCTCTGTGACCTTGACCTTTGACCCGACCTTACAGAAATTTAAATAATGTTGTTCAGCTTCATATGACCAATATACAGGGAAAGCATGAAGGTCCTATTACATCTTTGAAAAGATATAGGCAATGTTAAAGTTTTTGTCAAAGTTTTCAAATTTGCACCTCATGACCTTGACCTTTGACCTGACCCATTTTTTCACATTTGCACTAAGCTTTTAAATTATTAAACATATTTTATTCGCAAAAACAAATTTGCAAAAGGGATTGGACAAAAGTTACAAAACATTATGAAACGTCCTCTCCCGATACATATAAATATAAACAGAAATATTAATGGCGACATAGATCAGATAGATTGGATATACATTTCAATATGTAAAAACAAACTAAGTCACAGTAATTTGAAAACAAATGCAAACAAAACTATTTAAGTTATAGAGTGTGCATATTGAGAAAATCCCATAAAGTGTATCACGGTAAAATATAATCTAATACATGTATCAAAAATCAAAATATTTGAGTTCTTCTTATGTATGTGTGAACATAGGAAAAAATAGTACAATTTTCATCATACGTGTATGTCAAAGATTCGTCACCTGCTAACAGAAGTTCTAAAGAAACATTAAATAACCGTAAGATCGAAAAAAGGTCATGGCGAGCGTCACTAAATTTAGGACATTCAAAAAAATAGTGTATGGCATCTTCAAATGGATTTCCACAGGAACAAGAAGGGTTAAATACTAAATTTACTCTATACATATCAGATCTTAATTGACTACACATATGGCGAATCCTTGTGTGAATAATATTAGTTTTTCTTTCGCCAAATTTGAAATAGGTTGGCGATTTGTAAAGATATTTAGTGAAAAATTTTTTGAAAATACTTATACTAGGTGAGAGCCTTACATTTATGTTTAAAGAAACCATTCACGGATAGTTGAGGGGAAAATGAATTCTTTGTTATTTCTAATCGAGAATCAGGGACTGTATAGTTCATAATATTTCTTAAATTGTAATTTGTCATTTCTCCTACCCTTGGAGGTAAAAGATCACATAGATATGAGGGAGCTCTGTCGTTATGAATTAAGTAAAACAAGTTAAGTTTCCTTTTTCTTCTTCTATCAGAAAGTAATTCCCAACCCGTTTCAAAATAAAGTGATTCGCGACTAGCAAACATTGGCAAGCCAGTGACTATTCGAACGGCTTCAAGCTGCATTTTTTCAAGTTTATCAGCGTATACGATCCCACAACCATCCCAAAGTTCACAAGCGTATTCCATTGTTGGTCTAATAAATGTTAGATAAATTTTATTCAATGTCTCTCTGTTCAATGTAAATTTAAATTTGCGTAGCACTGATAGTTTCTTTCCAACGGACTGGAGGATTCCACTTATATATGTATGAAATTTTCCATCAGAATCGAAAGTAACTCCAAGATGCTTATGTGATGTAACAATATCAACATCTTCATTATCAAATATTATATCAATAAAAGAGGGATTTCTTTGATTTGATAATACCATGGCTTTAGTTTTGTTTGGGTTAAAGGATACTAACCACTTCTTTGACCAAACATTTATTTTTTCAAGGTCGTCGTTCAAAACGTTTTGTACGAATTGAGAATTTTGACTCAAGTAAAACAGAGAAGTATCATCTGCAAATAATCGTGATAATGAAATAAGATTGTCTGCTATATCATTTATATATATTAGGAAAAGCAGAGGCTCCAAAACTGACCCTTGAGGTACGCCCGCTGTTACTTCCTTAAACGGGGAAGTACAATTGTTTAGAGATACCTTTTGTTTTCTGCCAGATATATAACTTTCAAACCACTTGAGAAGTTTTCCATGGATGCCATACGATTTTAATTTAACTAAAAGACCTTTGTGCCATACCCTATCAAACGCTTTTGAGATGTCGCAAAATATTAAGCAAATAGTTTCATGATTATCCAAGGATAGACAAATTTTATAATATATTTCTATTAACTGATGTACAGTAGAGTTTCCAGGAATGAATCCGGACTGATATCTATATAATAAGCACTCAAAGTAAATAAAATTATAAACTTCTTTGAATACTAATCTTTCAAAAACTTTTCCTACAGAGGACAATAATGAAATAGATCTATAATTGGAGACAAGTGTTTTATCATCTTTTTTAAACAGGGCCATGACATTTGCTTCTTTCCACTTTGAAGGAAAATATGAAGATTTTAAAGACAAATTAAACAGCAATGATAATGGATAACATAGTATTACATGTGTTTTTTCAACATATGATGGCTAACATTATCAGAACCTGAAGCTTTACCCAAAACAAGAACTTGTAAAATATCACGCACTTGACTTGGAGTTATATTGAAAATATCTTTTACGTTATTAATTCGAGGGGGGAAATCGGGAATGCCTTTATCTCTGTCATTAATTGAAGAGACTCAACAAAAATGATCATTAAGTAAGCTTAATTAGATCTATTCACACATAAAATATCAACCCTCTAGCAATTGTAATTAACGAGCTAAAGCAAAATCTAGATTTTAGATTTTGACCTCTAAGACCTTGACCTTTGACCTTACCTTAGTGAAATTTGCATAATGGTGATCAGCTTTACATGATCAATACACATACCAAATATGAAGGGCCTATCACATCTGGTTCAAAAGCTACGAGCCAGGTTAAAGTTGCGGACAGACATACATACAGACAGAACAAAAACAATATGCCCCCGATCTTAAGATCTGGGGCATAAAAAAAAAACCCATAATTTTTTTTTTAATTCACACAAGGTACAAAATGTCACAAGTTCAAAAACTCGAGAATAAGAAATACTTTTGTATTGGGAGAAAAGAACGTGATATTTGAACGTTTAACAACAAATGATAGAATGTAAATTCATTTAAAAATCGTAAAAGTTCTGAGGAAGCTATTGTCTCGCCTGATCACTTCACAGTCATTATAATTTGACCTATATTGATATCTTGTTGCTTAGAAAAATTCCAAAAACAACTAGTCTTTAAGAGTTTCCGGAAATTTACCAAAATTGAAATCAAAATTTTTTGAAGGTAGATCGACACTAGTACACGGCGCATTCGATTGGCGCATTTGCAAAACACAGGTCGGACGCGGAATTGACTTGATTTTCAAGCCGAAATATTCCTTATTTAGCCTTTTCATTGTGACGTCATAATAGATTGGCATGCACTTCCCCTTGAATTAGCTCCCTTTTCCCGTCTTTTTTGTAAATTATATAAAATATCTCTCTTAATCAAACGGTGACATATAGATTTTTAAGCTCAACATACAGCTGAAGTATGTCAAAATTTTTTTTTAAAAATCTATCTGATATTTATTTCATATGAAAGTTAAACAATATGAATGTTCTCTCATTTCCCTATATATTCTCTGTAAATATCGCTGAAAAATACTGAATGTTGCCTGATTTTCAAAGCCTGATAACAGGAAAAGATGATCGGTGACATATCATTTTTAGCTCACCTGGCTAGAGCCAGGGTGAGCTTTTGCCTTCACTTTTCGTCCGTACGTCCGTCGTCCGTCGTCCTGCGTAAACTTTTCATTCAAAGATCTTCTTCTCTTAAACTACTTGGCCAATTGAAACTAAACTTGGCCACAATAGTCCTTAGATGGTCCCCTGCAAAAAAGTTGCTATTCAGATCCGCGCTATATCCAAGATGGCCCCCAGCGGGGATCATAGTTTTAACATTGGACCCATGGGAAAAAACTTTCAAAGATCTTCTCCTCAGAAACTACTGAGCCAGTTAAAGCCAAACTTGGCAACAGTAGTCCTTAGATGGTCTCTTACAAAAAAGTTGTTTTTCAGATCCGCGCTTTATCCAAGATGGCCGCCAGCGGGAATCATAGTTTTAATATTGGACCCTATGGGAAAACACTTTCAAAGATCTTCTCCTCTGAAACCACTGGGCCAATTGAAACCAAAGTTGGCCACAATAGTCCTTAGATGGTCCCCTGCAAAACAATTGTTTTTCAGATCCGCGCGATATCCAAGATGGCCACCAGCGGGGATCATAGTTTTAACATTGGACCCTATGGGAAAACACTTTCAAAGATCTTCTCCTCTGAAACCACTGGGCCAATTGAAACCAAACTTGGCATCAATAGTCCTTAGATGGTCCCCTGCAAAAAAGTTGTTCTTCAGATCCGCGCTTTATCCAAGATGGCTGCCAGCGGGGATAATAGTTTTAACATTGGACCCTATGGGAAAACACTTTCAAGGATCAAAATAGTCCTTAGATGGTCCCCTGCAAAAAAGTCGTTTTTCAGATCTGCGCTTTATCCAAGATGGCCGCCAGCGGGGATCATAGTTTTAACATTGGACCCTATGGGAAAACACATTCAAAGATCTTCTCCTCTGAAACTACTTGGCCAATTAAAACCAAACTTGGCCACAATAGTCCTTAGATGGTCCCCTGCAAAAAAGTTGTTGTTTTAGATCCGCGCTATATCCAAGATGGCCGCCAGCGGGGATCATAGTTTTAACATTGGACCCTATGGGAAAACACATTCAAAGATCTTCTCCTCTAAAACTACTGAGCCAATTAAAACCAAACTTGGCCAAAATAGTCCTCAGATGGTCCCCTGCAAAAAAGTTGTTTTTCAGATCCGCGCTTTATCCAAGATGGCCGCAAGCGGGGATCATAGTTTTAACATTGGACCCTATGGGAAAACACTTTCAAAATTTCTTCTTCTCTGAAACTACTGAGCCAATTGAAACCAAACTTGGCCACAATAGTCCTTAGATGGTCCCCTGCAAAAAAGTTGTTTTTCAGATCTGCGCTATATCCAAGATGGCCGCCAGCGGGGATCTTAGTTTTAACATTGGACCCTATGGGAAAACACATTCAAAGATCTTCTCCTCTAAAACTACTGAGCCAATTGAAACCAAACTTGGCCACAACAGTCCTTAGATTGTCCCCTGCAAAAAAGTCGTTTTTCAGACCCGCGCTATATCCAAGATGGCCTCCAGCGGGGATCATAGTTTTAACGTTGGACCCTATGGGAAAAAACTTTCAAAGATCTTCTCCTCTACAACTATTTGGCCAATCAAAACCAAACTTGGCCACAATAGTCCTTAGATTGTCCCCTGCCAAAAAGTTTTTTTTTCAGATCCGCACGATATCCAAGATGGCCGCCAGCGGGATCATAGTTTTAGTATTGGACCCTATGGGAAAACACTTTCAAAGATCTTCTCCTCTGAAACTACTCGGCCAATTGAAACCAAACTTGGGCACAAGTTATTTTCAGGTCTTTGCTTAATGCAAGATGTCTGCCAGCGGGGAA
>MJUU01039254.1:6603-27547 GCA_002080025.1 Modiolus philippinarum
AAAAAAAACTAATGACAGTACACTTTCAGTTTATTAATTTACATTTATTTTGACAAATTTGTATTCTTGCATAGCAAAATATAACGATTCGGATAAAGCTGAATTCTACACTAAACCCAGATACTTCTGCAGTTTCAAATTGTAAGAGTTTATTTTGCATTTTAAAGACCATGTACCTTATGTGGACTGGAATTATCTTGGCAACATTTATTTATAATCTTGCGTGTATTTTATAGGTTTTGATTACACTAAGCACGATGATTTGATTCAGTTTTTAGAGGAGGAAAAGCAACAGTATACTGGAAAGTGGCTGGAAGACAATTTAGTCCCACATTCGTTAAAGCCAAAAAGTAAGTAACCCAAAAACGACAATCTAGAGACACATTCAGTAACGCCAAAACGTTAGGCAAATAATCAACTAATGGCTGGACTCAATTCAGCAACATCACTAAGAAACCAGAGTAAGGAATAATTTGGTCACAATCAGACATATCTATTTCACATAAGATACTTGAAGTTCTAATATGATTAATACCATATTCTAGTGTATAGTGATATGTGCCGCTTCTCGTAGAGAGTTGCGTCCTCAAAGGCATTCTAACCCAGTACCAAATGATGCTTCAAGTTCACATGGACTGGGTAGCCATTACAAATACATTTTTTCTTCAAATCGAATAGGATTAAGATTATGAGGATAACGAAATCCGCCTGCAAACGTCTGAAACATGATATTAAAACATGAAAGGCTTATCTAGAGAAAGGGGGAATTACCATCCTTTCCCAAAATGAGCCGCTCTGGTTTCAGGGGAATCATTTTTTTACGAAAGGATATGAAGTAAATGAACATGAGACCATAACACATATGTTAACTCCAACTGCAATAATTTTAATGAGCTGTATGGCCATTTCGGAAATTAATTCCTCATCAGCAGCACTAAAACCCAAACAAAGGAAATCTATAATTTCAAAAAATGTTTCAAATGCATAAAACCTAACGAAATCCGAATAATCAGTAATATCAAATATGGCTTAGGACAAAAATACGATGGAGGGAGTTAATCCTTCGGTTTTAGAATTTACATAAAATTAGATAATAGTAATTGAACGAAATGTACACATCTCATGTACAAGTACACCATATCTAAGAAAAATAAAGAGCATACATCTCTACCATCTTTACAAAGTCTTTATTATTTTTTGCACATATAGTAATTAAAAAAATTATAACAATTTACTGAAAACAGGTTAATTTCAGTAAATTTTCCTAAAATATGGATATGAGATGATCAAGAAGGGGTCTTACGATCAATTAACATTATAATCATCTGATCACCTGATAATAAGGTGATAACTAACTGAATACTCCCAAGACTGTTAAAAATACTACAGACAAAAGCAATACATATATAGAATACAATGATACCGAAGTTACAAAATAAATAGTAAATTTTGGTATGCTGTGGACGTGTTTCAAGGAATAACCTCCCATCATAAGCATTAGAATAAAATAATCTGGAAAGCCATAATTCAAACGTAGTCAAGATAGAGGTACTCATTACCAAACATATAGAAGTAGGAGGCCCAATCCAGTACCAAGGACATTGACCGACTGCAATACACGTAATGAAGCATCAGTATTTCTAAGGGGTTAGAATTTTCATAAAAGCAGCAAATTTCTATAAATCGCAAGGTAAAATTTTCTTGTCAAACAAGTCTGACTATTGGGCTGGTGAATACCCTCGGGGGCCTCTGGTTCACCAGCAGCGGCATTTTTACTGTGAATAATAACTGTGAAATAAAAAACACTATGAATTAAATTAAAAATAAAGAATGAACAATGTAAGCTGTAAAAGGCTGCGTGTGTATCGTCTGGTTTTCTTGTAAACTTTCCGGACACTAAATTAGTCGATTTGTGGCAAAGTTGAAAATTGAATTGGCGACAATAAAATCTACGATTTACAACCTCAAAGCCTAATTTACGCCTAAATATTTTGAAGTAACTGATCTTTGTTTTTTTTTTTGTTTTTGTTTTTTTTGCAGATGAGTTTAAGTGTATTTTGGATATTGGTTGTGCTACTGGTAGACTTACAATAAATTTAGCAAAGTACTTCCCGGAGGCCCATGTGATTGGAATCGACGTTACAGAATTGTCAATTGAAACAGCAAACAAAGCAAAGATTGATGAAAATATTAAAAATGTCGAATTTGTACAAGTAGGAGCTGAAGCAGTGAGTGCTGATTGGACACAAAAGTTTGACTGGGTTGTAGCCGTTGAAGTTCTTCATGATCTGCCTGATCTTGAGAACAGTATTCAGTGTATAAAAAGGGTCTTGAAAGATGACGGTATCTTATCGGCCATAGACCCTGCCGTGCATTCAGATCATAAAGACAATATAGGTTTAGAATCACCTGCTGGATTGTTGACCGGAAGCTGTTTTGTTTGTCTCCCTTGTAGTTTGTCATGTGAACCAGCAGCTGGTAATGGGATAGGATGGGGTGTAGAAAATAGGGCCAAGTTTCTTAAATCACATGGATTTGAAATTATTGGGGATGAACTTACTGGACTTATTCATTGTAAAAAGGCCGTTTCAAATGATTAACTATCAGTGTATATGTAGACATATCAAAAAGATTTATTTGTATACAACTCATAAAAAAAAATAAAATATAGAGTACAATGTACCAGTGTGACTTTATATTGATACAACTCCACCATCAAGATTGCCTTTTTAATTTCTTTTGTTATCTTTTATCTATCCATTAATACAATGACCACAGCCTTAGACTTTAAATCTGCTACATGTAAAAAGGAGAAGGGGTATACTGTTTTAACCTTAGCCGTCTTTCCGTCATTCTGTCCGTCTCAACTTGCGTCGAGATATTTTTCGCAATGATAATTAATACAAACTAGAAATTTTGTATCAATATGCAACATTGTGGAATGCATTTTCAGAACTACTAGGGTACAACTAACTGTTTGCTGACCTAGTCAATTTTGACACTTTTACATAATACATAAAAAAAATATTTTTGTGAAGCTTTTCTCTGCAATGGTAATTAGTACAAAGTTGAAATATCGTCATATATAAAGCATTGTTTAGTCATTTTATATTGTGGGGAGCATTCTCAGACCTGTCGGGATACTACATCCAGTTAAACTACTTAGTCAACTTTTGACTTTTTTGCACCTATCTTCAGCAATTTTTCGTTCAGCTTTTCTCCACAATAAATATGGAATATAGGACATTTTGTTTTTGATACGGACTTTATCACGGCAAGTATCAAGTGAGCCCGCTAGGGCGAGCTTGATGCGTAACGGCGTGATAAAGTCCGTATCAAAAAAAAAAAATGTCCAATAAACCTTTTATCAGCAATTCACAAAATGATAAACAGAACTCTAAAATAAATTGAATTAAACTGAAATTTCTATTGAAGGAAATTCAATCTATTTTTTATTGCAATAATTTAAATGCATTCTTCATTCAACGTCTAAAGGGTATGAATACGACAAATAGTACAAAACATGACGTCAGCATAGCAACCCGCACGTGACGCCTTCACAGTGACATAATGTCCAGTTCGGTGATACTGGAATTATCAGTCTCTGTAGTTCAAAGGAAATTCATACAAATTACCGATAAAAATATTACAAAACTTGATTTTTTTACATAGTCATACCATATTACGGCATATAGTTTTAGACATGAATGAATACTACTTTTATTTTACCGATACAATAATGATTGTATAATTGAATGATTTTTTTTTGCATTTCTGCGATTATAGTGCATTTTTTGGGTTGTGTGATTTTCTCTGCAATGGTTGATAACAAATTCTTGAAATATTGTCAGGGGCTCTGACAGGTCATGCCATATTGTGGGGTACATTTTCAGACAGACAGAATACTAAATTCTGCTTATTTTTCGAGGATCTAAATTCTGCTTCATTTTTACTGTGTCTATAGCCTGTAATGTACCCACACCTGTATTTGTTCGCACACACTTAAATTTGCACTTACCATATTGATTCAGGGTTTAATGATTGGGGATAGTCTTTCTGCCATTGGGCAGCAGCTCTTGTAATTTCTGCGATTTTTAATTCTGGATTGTACATTTACTTGCCAGTATTTATTTACCCCATTTTATTTATTTATTTATTTGTAGAGATGGAAGAGTTACGAATGTAGTCACTTTTTTTTTCAACTGGACCTAATCACTCCTTGTGCTTTCATTTAAAATTCAATTCTTTATTTTAACCCACAAAACATAGTTGATATGTAGAATGAAGCAGAGAAAAAAAAGTAATTAGAAATACACTATTTTCTTAAGGGCATACGATACAGTATAGATCCCATATTGATTTTTTCACTAAAATTCGGTATAATGTAAATTTTGATATGAGAATTCCAAATATGGAAAGAAAGAAAGAAAAACATACCTTCATGACTTACTTTTTGAGATATTTAACGTTGAAAATCGTTAATTTTGGGGTAAAACCCAATAATTTGCGTTTTCCATGGAAATTTTCAAATGTTTGTAACTTTTAAAGTACTTGGGCTATTTAGTTCTTTTTTTATATGTAATTTTTATTTTAGCACATTTAAAAGGTATTTTGATGAAACATATTATTAACATCCGATATATCCCATATTTGATGTTTTTGTATTTGTAACGCTACTTTATATCTATATTCATTGGTTGAAATCGAGATATAAAAAGTTTGACTATTGATTTTTCCTTCATAATTTGGCAATTGGTTCTCTCGGAGACCTTCTTTTGAAAGCCAAGGAGAAAATAGGGGGTCAATGTGCTAGTTTTTAAGATATTTGAGATTTTGAGAAAAACTGTAAAAAAAATTACCACAAAATTATATTTTGGCGGTAAATGACGTTGCGTTGTATTTTTCTCGGTATAGCGTCCGTCAAATTTACCCACCGATTTTTTCCTCGTTCTATTTGCATTAGTTCATCAGGTGGTAGAGTTAGACCGGACATTTTACCAACTATATTTAATCACTTTAATGTCTCGAAAATCAAACCAATTCTGGTGTAATTGCTTGTATAGTGGTGACTTCTTAAGTCGCTATACATCCACAACACGACGTCTATGTACAGTTGTGCGACTTGTTGAAATGCGCACAGTCCATCATTATATTTAAACGTTTTACGGAACCCCCACCTTATATGATTTATATAGGGGTAAATTCAATACCTATTTCTGAATACAATAATATCCGTATAATAAACCCTATGTTTTTAAATTTTTTTAATAATATACTAGTATTAATTTGACAGATATATTGTGAGCAGGATCCTGCTTATTGCATTTCGCGGTTATGAATAAACTTGTGTGGGTTACGTTTCAAACTAATACTGTCCTTTTCCCGCGAATTCACGATCATGTTTTGAGCGACGTCACGAAAATCGGGAAAACGTTATCACTCCGCATAACAACGTTATTATCTCCCCTGTAACTGTATCGTGTATGCCCTTAAGGATTATATTAATGGACAACGATTAGCCTGGGATCCCGACCCATGCTGACTACCGCGAGGTTGGGACAGGTTTGACCAGGCTAGACAACGATAAACCTAGAGACCATGTTATGTATTCTCCTGTATCTCAGTACTTGGAAATTCAAAAGAAATTGAGATGATGAAAGTTCTTAGTTTTTTTTACACTTAATCTGTATTGTAGGCATCTCAAATCTTAATGATTGACTCTGAGTTTCGAATTTTTTTTCCATCGTCGGTATTTGTTAGTTGGTGTGATACTTAAGAAATGAAAGATCTTCAAATGCAAGTACATATTGTTCTTGGTGTCACAATGTGACACTACGGACCTTATAATGGGATATACGCAACTAAACATCCTAATTTCAAAGGTTACATCAGAGTGACAGCAATAAAATGTTCGAGTTATGATGTGGCTTTTCATTTAGATCATTTGGTTATTTGTTGCCTATCAGGTTTTGCAAATTTTTGGTTTTATGTCTTCCAGATGTTTTGATTTGATCTGCACTTAAGAGACATATGTTGTCGACATGTCCATATGCCGAAACTACGGTAACTTCAGTATTTTGTAATTCATAGAGCAAGACATATATATCTCTTAAATGGAAATAAAATTAAAATATATGCACAAGCAGATGATAAGAAATTTATCTTTTTTATTCTTAAAAAATAGCTAAACATTCTAATCCAGGAGCAATGAAGTTACCTTCTTTAATAAATTAGCAAAGAAATAAAATCAATGAAATAAAAAATGCAGCTAAAATTATGCCTTGTGAAAAAAACAGATCGTCATAGAAGATAATGCGGCTGTCCAAGTCAAAAGACTCCTACAGTGTGGCGTTATGTTTCATCTCGTCCTAAATACAAATGTACATGGATGTTGTTATAACGTTGACTTCAGTTCGGTCATTCAGACTCAAAATATGATCAAAAGGATGACTGCACGGTCAAAAGAGTGTCCTTCATGTAAGTTTTGATCATTGCAGCCACCAAAGACAAAGATGTGCCAACCTTCGATTTCTGTTATTTGATTTCCAGTCTAAGATAGAGTTGATGCTGATTGGAAACTGGAATTTTTTTAGGAACCAGTTTATTCCGAAAATTTGCAAGTCAGAACATTTATTTAAAAACACTTAGGAGCAAAATCATTTATTTTGTTTTAAACCATACTGTACGTAGAATCTTGATATTATACAATTATGGCACTTCCACGAGATCAATATGGGGTTTAACGGAGCAATAAAGTAATATTGAACGAAGGTTTATCCCGAGTTCAATATTATCTTTTGAGCTCCGTTAAACCCCATATTGATCGAGTATAGAAGTGCCATAATTGTTTTATTATATTTGATTGACATGTCTTAAGTCACTGATGACAAACAAAAGGGGAGTGGTATATCCATTATGGGTGTTATGGGGGTGTGGCCTTTAAATGTCAATCAATTGAAGTGTGCAATATGATGATTTATCATGATCAACTGTGCAATATGATGTTTTATTGATTAGGTACATTTCTTTGCTTTATACATAGAAACAAAAGTACAAAATAAATTAGAATATTGATTTATTTTTAGGAAGGGTTTATAGGACAGAATATTTATTTTCACTAATATTCATAGAACGATATTTATTTACATAAAGAAATGTTAGCCCACCCCCCTCTAAATCGAATGGTCCCCAATGACGCTGGTAAATTATGTAAATTTATCGCTTTATTTCGTTCGATGGTCAGAAAATAACCCGAGAATCATTATTATTTGAATTAAATTTTGAATTAAACATATTTTATTGCGCAATTAAAGCAAAGGTTATACTGAACAATATTGTTTAAAGCATTCTCTATAATTTACACCATCACAAATATTATACAATATAGCAGCAATATATAGATCATACAATTGATTTTAAAATTAAGAAATGTTGATGAAAATAGAAAAGTAACAAAATGTAAGTATTAATTAAAAGTATCATAATGATATCAAATGAAAATAATAACAATAGTAGTGAAATGAAAAAGAAGGAAAAATGAAATAGAAAAAAATCTACAGCTATCAATCACACCTTCGGCTATTGTAAATATAACATTGGACTGCTCTAAACAAATCAGTATTTTGTTCAAATGTAAGATCTGCATTAACAAAAAGAATAATATCAAGGTCAATATCCATGTAATAGTGACTTGTGTATCGGGCTGCATCCGGATTTACAGACTGCCTAAGGACCGCGATACGGACTGTGTACCTTGTTACAGCCCCAGCCGAAGGCAAGGGATGTCACAATGTACAGGTCCGTATCAAGGTCATTTGGCAGTCTATAAAACCGGATGCAGCCCGATATACAAGTTTCTATTTCTTTTATTTCATTGAACAAATTTACCAGTCAAACGCTTTAGATGAATGTTTTCCTCTTTTTTTTTATCCCCTCGCCCACCGAAGTTAGGGAGGGGATATAGCGTTTCGCCCGTTCGTCCGTTTGTCCGTGCGTTCAAACTTAAGACCATATATCTTTTGAATAACAAGTCATAGATGGACAAGGTTTTGTCCATGGATGCATCTTGAATAGTACTTGAGGTTGATATATAGAATAGGTGGGTCTGTCCTACATTTCATGCATGAGTGACTCAGGTTAAAGTTTTTGTAAGAGTCCAAATCTGGGATGCTACAACTCTAAGATGAATAATATTTTGTATGTAGATGCGTCTTGTAAAATTACGAAGCTTTGGATAACAATTAGGTCACTTTGACCTGCATTTCATGCATGAGTGACTTAGGTTAAAGTTCTTGTACGAGTCCAGATCTGGGATACTACAACTCTAAGAGGAACAATATTTTGTATGTAGATGCGTCTTGTAAAGTTACGAAGTTTCAGATAAAAATTAGGTCACTTTGACCTACATTTCATGCATGAGTGATTTAGGTTAAAGTTTTTGTAAGAGTCCAGATCTGAGATGCTACAACTCGTAGAGGAATAATATTTTGTATGTAGATGTGTCTTGTAAAGTTAAAAAGCTCAGAAAAAAATTAGGTCACTTTGACCTACATTTCATGCATGAGTGACTTAGGTTAAAGTTTTTGTAAGAGGCTAGATCTTGGATACTACAACTCGTTGAGGAATAATATTTTGTATGTAAATGCGTCTTGTGAAGTTGCGAAGCTCCAGATAAAAATTAGGTCACTTTGACCTACATTTCATGCATGAGTGACTTAGGTTAAAGTTTTTGTAAGAGTCCAGATCTGGGTTATTACAACTCGTAGAGGAATAATATTTTGTATGTAGATGCGTCTTGTAAAGTTACGAAGCTCCAGATAAAAATTAGGTCACTTTGACCTACATTTCATGCATGAATGACTTAGTTTAAAATTTCTGTAAGAGTCCAGATCTGGGATAGTACAACTTGTAGAAGATTAATCCTTCATCAGTAGATGCATATGCTATGGGTATGAGGCTCATGATTGAAATAAGGTCACTGCATTTCTTGCATGACTGGCTCAGATTTAAGTAACAAGCCAGATCATGAATGGTACGACTTTGTGCAGTGCTTTTAATATCAGATAAATATTCAACAATCGGGCGAGGGGATTAGCTGTCGTTTCCGACTGCCCCTTCTCTTGTTCTTTTTTTTTTTTTTGATTGTCGGCAATCAATTCACAAAAATAATTAGATAAAAGTAAAAGTGAAATTTAAAAACATAGACAAGACTTGTGAGGTAACTAGGAACTGATTAATATTTAAAACAATGGGAGATTAATTTTTTTTTCTTATCTTTCTCGGGTGAAAGGCTAAAAAAACCAAATAAATTGTGATTTTTATGCTAAATATGTGCTTTTGTTCTGCTGACGCCACCTACGGGCTGTATTTCCTCAGCGGGCTGGATCAGATCTCAATACAGCCTGCACAAGCGATACAGTCCGCTAAGAGTATTGTTTGAGCTGTATGTTGAAATACAGTATACCATTTGATAGTAATTTAACCAATGGAATTATTTGTAACAAAAGTGAATTGCAATAATTCCATATTTTCTAATTATTAGGAATTAGGGTTGTCCGATATTGCAAAAGGGTGAATATTCTAAAAAGTATATTTACAATTTGCACCACAAACAGCTACATGTACATAATATCAAATCTATTTATATAAATCATAATTTAAAACTACTGTAGCTATACGCAACTTTGTACGAATAATATTTAATTTATTTTGGCCACTTATTATATCACGGAGGAACTTCTGGTTTATTCCTTAAACTGCATGTAAAACTATTTTCGTTGGAGAATTTCGCTTTTCAATATCCAAATAATTCCATGCTCGAAAAGTTGAGGGAAAATAAGTGGTTAAATGGGCAGAAAATTATTGAAACAAAGTGTAATTTTTACTAAAAGTGCCCAGCGCAATAGTGTACGGCCTCTCCAAAATACATTGGAATATTTTGAACACTTGCTCTAGTTAGGGTGCTCCGCCGTTTTGAACTGCGTAAGTGAAAGACCGTCCAAGTGGTGAGAAAGTGATGCAAAAACGTGTGAAATGCATCTAAAATCAAGGAATCTTCTCTAACATCACTTACAAAAATCATTGTTCCTGGACATGCGATGACATGATTAAGGCACTGAATCTTTTGCTAGACAACATTTTTGTTCGTTCCGGCATCATCGTCTATCGTCTATCAACAGGTCATTGGAATTCCCATGGGTACAAACTGTGCACCTCTCATTGCAGGTCTTTTCCTGTTCTGTTACGTACGGGACTTTATGAAAAAATTATAGGATGGAACCATACAAAACAGTGATCAACTTATTTCAATTTTCAACGATAACAGCAGGTATATCGACGATATCCTTACTATTGACATCCCCAGTTTTTAGACTATGTCGACCTCATTTACCCACAAGAACTAAAACTTAATAAAGCAAACAATGATTCTAAATACTGCCCTTTTCTCGATCTAACTATCATTGTTGACTCTGGAAAAATTAAAACTTAAATTTATGATAAAAGGGATGATTTTGATTTCACTATTACTAATTTCCCTTTTCTTGATGGCGACGTTCCTGAAGCACAATCATACGGGGTGTATATATCTTAACTGGTACGATTCGCACGCCTCTGATCTACTCTTGACGACTTTAATGAACGTAACATTATTATCACATCCAAACTATTACAACAAGGTTACAGATTTCATAGATTGATAAACACATTTAAGAAGTTTTATAGAAGATATGAACATTTGGTATCTAAATATAATGCGACTCGGAAACAGCTTAGTACTAAAGGCATTTCTCATCCTCGTTTTAACGGAAATGTTGTTAAAAAATGTCAAAAATGATAAAAAAAAATCCAGAAAAACTGGGACGTAACTTACATTCTTTACGTAATAGGGGATATTGACCTGATATTCTTCATGATTCCGTTAAATTGGCTTTGAGATCCAATGACCTGAAGATTTTACAATTATACTGGCCTCTCACTGATACTGCCGATGTCAGCTGAAATCCACGATGATTCTTTACCAAACCCTTCGGGAAGTTTTGAATTTAATTATTATTCCGTAGTGCGACAATGTTTTACCAGCAGACCAGTCTCCTTGAGCTAGGAGGTAGTTAAGCGGCGAGCACTCTTCGACCCATCTTTCTAAATTGTGTTTTGTCTATTCTTTCCTTTTCAAGATTGTGGTCGTAGAGTTAGTGGTCTACCTGTATTGGGTTTTATTTGTATGTTTATTATACTGTAGGGAAACGGGATAGAGAAAGGGGAGGTTTGAGTATCAATAAACCGGTTTAACCCTACCACTGGCTGTTTCCTGTGCCGGTTCCAAGTCCGGCTATCCCGAGTTCCTATCGTTATCTATTTTTGTCTTTTGTCATTTTGTTGTTTTTCTTGTGCAGTTCCCTGGTTGATTGTGACATGTGATTGTAATGTTCGGCCTTTGGAAGTGTTTCCTGTTATCTTTCCCTCATCATTGTATCGTAAATTAACATAATCATGTCGAGTTATAGATTTTTTTGTACAAAATATATACTTGTAACTTATTACATGACGTCAATGAATAAAAAAAATCAATTAAAAAAATTAAGCATGTTAGAAATACATATAAACGTTAAAGTCGATTTGCAATCGTATATGAGATAAGGTACAATGAACTGCAAGCAAGCTTAGCGTTGGCATGTTCTTTGAGAAAGTTTCAACAAATTGTTTGTAAGTAAAAATGTCACGTTTACTTTCATTGGCTTGTCGACAAAACTAGGCGGGGCTTGCACTGAAGTGGAACGTGCATACGATTTCTTTTGTATCTCGTTGTAGAGAGAATCTTAAATTGTCCAAGTTTTTACCGAAGTTTGTATTCTTAAGAAAACTTATGATCAAAATAACAGATTTTTTTTCAACAAATGTAACGACTCTCTGGCGTATTCTGTATAAGTACATAAGTGTGTGAAACTTGACGAAAAGTAACCGACATAACTATCAAATCTCTGTTACATATGCTTGCAAATCTCTCTTACATAGGCAAAGTATTCATATTTTTAGATATTCTTGTAGAAAACGACAAAACTGATAAATCTCTACAGTAGAGGTTGAAGAGGCAAAACTTTACATTTTTTACATCATACAACATCGACCGATGGTATTCCATTTAGTTTAAGGACTATGGCATGTTTGCTCAATGGAATGAGGATGGAGGGCTCGTACGTTGAACTTTGTTGGATCGTGCCGGGAATCTCGGATTTCACCAGTTACCCCCGGTATTATTAAGATATAAAAAATGTTTCCCGGTGAGTTAGTAATATTTAGTAGACAAATATACAAGAACCCACAAACAAGAAGAACAAGTTCTCGTGTGTTTTTTTAAACTTTATTATATTTTTTATTTTTCTTTGGGGGGGATATGCCTGTCCATTAACATATACCCCAGATCTGAATCCCGCTGAAAACTGCTTCCTAAAAATAGAAACTCTACAGTACTTTGGCATACGCGTAGAATGTAAGACTTTCCCTCATACAAGCTATTTCGGAACACAAACTACAAGATCTGGTTGAATTTTACAGTCATACAGATTATTTAAATATTTGAGCTACATTTGTATCCCATAGCCAATATTCACCGGCGGACCCAACCTTCGAAAAAGTCTGTTCCAATGGGGTTCCGAGGGGAATTCCAATCGATTTTTGCCATTTCTTCAATCAATTTTTATTAAATTCTGCACTAAATTAAGGGCGCAAATCCAGAAAAGGGGAGGTTCCAACCCCCGGAATTCCCACCTCGGACTCCACTTTCGATAATCATCTTTTTCTGAGTAAGGGGGTCTATTTGATTTTCGGGGGAGGGGGGGGGGGCGATTTTGTAAATAAATAATTTAATCTTGGTGCCAGTGAAAATAAATATTTAAATCCTACTTGGTATGAAAATAAATAATTTGATGTTGATTTGCATAATAATATTTTTGTTGCAACTGTGAATAAATAATTTGATGTTGATTTGCATAATAATATTTTTGTTGCAACTGTGAATAAATAATGTGATGTTACAATGGTGAAAATAAACAATTTGAATTTTTGAATTTGTTCGAAAATTTTATGAAAATAAATATTTTTTCTAAAATCGCCTATGCCCCCCCCCCCGGAAACCAAATGGTCGTCCCCTAAATATTTTATTTTAACATTTTTTGGAACTGCATATTTTATCAACAATATACAAGCACCAAGGTTATTACATTTTATTGCATATCAGTTAAAAATTCTGACATTTCATGAGTTTAATACTGATCAGGTGACATGTACAATTCTGGAGTATGGAAAGCACCGGTCCGATTTTTCTGATATTGACGGTCAATATCGACTGGAAATCGGACCGCGGGATTTGAATTGACTTTACTTTTATAATACGCATTTTAACTTTTACGTTGATAAACAAATGACAATAAACAACAGTTAAAATATTTAATTTCAATGTTTTTGATAAGTACAGTAACATTATTTTACAAATGTTTAAAAACTAACGATTTGAAGTCTATTCAATGAAAAGCAGTTTAGAGTAAAGACATTAATCTTGTTTTTTTTTGTTGAATATCTCAACACTGTAGCTGTTAAGGAAGACACTTTTGACATAAAGGTAGCTATGGCTTTATTATATGCCCTTTTTCATGTTTACAAGATTTATCATTTGTTTATTGCAATATTGTAGTAATATTCTTGTTTTTGTTGACTAAAGCATCAGGTTGGTGCCTTTTTGTATAATATAGATTAATATTTCTTCAATGCAATAAACACAATAGTAAACGACATAAAAGGCAATATAACAAAATCTGGGCTGCCCTCGGGTTGTGATATGGACCAGGAATGATTCTCGCCTTCGGCTCGGGCCATATCAGTTTCCATGGTCCATATCACAACCCTTGGGCAGTCCAAATTTTGTTACATTGCCTTCAATGTCATTTACTATTACGTAAATATGAATTTCTCTCAACCGGCAGATCTAGAATAAAACGGGGTGTTTCAAGAAAAAGAGAATTTGCGTAATTTCTGCAAGAAATTTGAATACAACTTTCTAGAAAAAAGTGGGAGTTTAACCCCCAACACCCTGAATCCGCAAATATAGTATTGTTCCGACAGTTATTGGTCCGACAGTTTTTATACCGACAGCTCATTGGTCCGACAGCTCATTAGTCCGACAACCCATTATTCCGACAACCCATTGGTCCGACAATTATTAGTCCGACAGTTATAAATCCGACAACCCATTAGTTCGACATACTTTCATATTTTGCCAAAAAATATTTATTCGGGTTTTATCGTCAAAATGCATAAAGAATAATATGGGGTAAATGCACATTGCACAAAGTCTCTACAAAAACATGCTCACCCTTACCCTAACACATGGTAAAATGCTCACCCTAACCCTAACACATGGTAAAATGCTCACCCTAACCCTAACACATGGTAAAATGCTCACCCTAACCCTAACACATGGTAAAAACCAAGGTTTAATTGTTGAAGTCATCACGAAGCCTTGCTCATACCTCACAATAAGTTCAAGACAATTCAAGATGGTCCCTAACACCAGTTTGACGGGAATTTATGTTCTGTATTAGTTTCATAACGTATGTCTGTCTCTCTGTCTATCCGTCAGTTCCGGATTGGGAAAGGCTATACTCGTCAATAAAAATGCCTTGTACTTTGTCATATTTTAATGGAAGATTTTTATGGGTTCTTCGTTTTCTTAAGTATAATTAAGTCATGCTTCGATAATTAGTTTTTTTTTAAAGTTCCATGTTCTTTTTTTAATTTGTTGTACTTTTCTCCCTCTTTCTTTGGTTTTAGAAACCTTTTAGAGTTCATTGAAAAATATCCAATATTGTGTCCTGCTGAGATCATGGCCACAAATATCCTTAGCCCAAAAAGTTCAGTGATTTTTCCTTTTTGCTTTTGGTTTTCTTTTTTTATTTGTCAAAGGGGGCAAAATTGTCGATAATACAACCCATGATGGATATGACCTTGTATTATCACTATGGAACAGTTTTGAATTTTAGGGATAAAGTGTTGCATTCCGTTTAAACCTAAAGTGAATCCCTCTATATATGAATTGGGATTTTTGCACTTAAACTTCCAGTCTACAAATGTATGTGTAAGACAACTAAACTGGCAAAGTGGTGAACTTTTGAATGGCGAAGTTACTGGAAATTAAGTTTCTGTAGATTGACATTTTAAATACTAATGAATTATAAACTCAATAAAGATAGAATACCAAAAGATGTATAAAAGTTGATGAAGAACTAATTTCTAGTTGAATTTAAACAAAGCGCTTAAACCAGCAAAAAGAGAGCTATACACGGGGGTGGTGTTCTTTTCTTTTTAAAAATGTTATTACAAGTTCCAAAATACAATTGGTTTTTCGAGTCAGCGCCAAACTAATGACTACAGGGCTTGTGAATACCCTCGGGTACTAACAGTTTACCAGGAGAGGCATCCAGTGGTAATAGAATAACAGTTTCAATGTAAAGGGTTCAAAGAACCTCGCGCTTATGTAGGTTTTGGAACCCTGTGTTCAAGTAAGATATATCTACAGACCATTACATTACGATTCAAGAAATATCAACGTCGGGTCATATTTTATTACGCCAGAAAACTTATACTACGATATTACATGATGACTTGTTATCGGTTCTTTGTTAGCTGTATTAGCCCGAGAATATTTGTGGCTTTTAAAAACCCACAATTGTTATTTAGACCCAACTTACCTAGAAAATTAATTCAGAGCTGATAAAATTAAAATCAGAGCCATATTTCAATACCGGTGCATCTTTCATGTGAAAGGTATTTCTTATCAAAATCCAAAAAAGCTACGCCGAGCGCAGCATGATATGACCGCAGCATGTCAACCACTGAAATTTGAACATGTGTAATTCAAAGTTGGAATGGACATACTAAAGAGCTTAACACAATAATTGCATAGGCACGACAAGGACATTGACCCAGAAATTAGCTGGAATCAAACTAGGAAAAATGAAAATTAACCCTTTTGACTCCTAATGGTTCCTCCTTGACCCCTTATAGCCCGAAAACGGTAAGAGCTACGCCAAATCTATTGCCATACCGGTACTACTGAAAGCTTATATCAAGAAGAATCCAAAGAAAAAAATCCAATGGAAATCTGATCAAAAATAAAATTTCACATTATTTAGAACAAATGCAATTTTGTCCCCTTTGACCCCTTATAGCTAGGAAACGGTGAGAGCTACGCCAAATTCGTTGACATTTCACTGAAAGCTTATATCAAGAGGAATCCAAAGAAAAAAAATCCCATCGAAATCCGATGAAAAATATAAATTTAATATAATCTGCAAATTTGCAATTTTGGCACCGTTCGGCCCTCATAGATAGG
This sequence comes from Modiolus philippinarum, assembly GCA_002080025.1. NCBI lineage: Eukaryota > Metazoa > Mollusca > Bivalvia > Mytilida > Modiolidae > Modiolus > Modiolus philippinarum. Next base: position 22,988 of record MJUU01039254.1, read on the forward strand.
CAAGGAAACAAGTTACCAAAAATCTAAAAGTAGAGCGATATGCATCAAAATCGGACAAAAAATGTATTTATTTATTTCTTCTTTATTTTATTTATTTATTTATTATTTTTTTATTCGTCCCTTTTCGGCCCAAAATTATCTCTGGAGCGGTACAAGCTACGTAAAATCCATACATAATACTGACTGGAAATTTCCCTAGGAGCTAAATGAAAGAAACCCCATCAAAATCCGATTAGTAATAAAGATTCAACACACAAATATGTGAAAACACCAAATTTCATCCCTTTTTGGGCCCTTTCTCTAAAACGGGCGAGGCCAAAAACTAAAACTACGCGTGTGCCAAGAAACATCATACCAAAATTTGACAATGATCCGTCTACTAGAACCAAAGTAATGGTGTCCACAGACGCCGACGCCAACGCAATACCATTATACAACCACCAAAATTTTGCGTCGTAGGGTTTATTTATACAAATAAATTTTTAATTTAGATAACTATAAAAATGGCTTCATTTTTCATACCCAGCTCTGGCAAGGACCAGATATTGCCAAACCAAACGACTAAATTTTACACAACATTACAACGAAGCAGACTTTAAAAGGTCATACATCTGTATTTCAGAAAGGATCGTGCTTTTTTTCTTCAAAAATGTTTTAATTGACATAAATGATTGTTTACGTAACTTTTTTTATTCCGGACTATTTTTTTTAGACATTAATATAAAATCACTTAATGATACAAGTCAGACAGGGTCCAAGAGCATGCAAATGTAAAACCCAGCAATACGCTGAATTCTGTTAACAAAATATTTTGAAATGTTCGAACGAAATTGATTTTCCGCGCACCCTAACGCTGGCTTTTGCTACTGCAGGTACAAATTTTGGGTATCCCGAATTCTTGTCTCTGTTTACCGCTTGTATTTTGTCTTTCATTTGTTTTTCGTGTGCAGTTCTCTTGTGGATTGTGACCTGTGGTTGTTGCTTTATTTTATTTCTTTTGAAATGCCTGTCATTGCAGTCGACCATTTTTCCTCTGGTTTTCCACCTGCTTTGCCTTTTTCCTCTTGGACTTTGGCTCTTCACAGTTCTGTTCGGTAATTTTGTTATTTCTCCCATTTCTTATTTACATAATCCACATACTTGTTTTTGTGTTTTCACGCGTTCTGTTTATTCATACTGTATACTTTTGTTTAATATATAACGTACTTGTCTCATCCTTTTGCACCATTGTGCAAATAAAACAGTGATAAACTTAATAAACCTTTACATGAGGTCTTTAAGTTTCTGAGTTAAAACATGGATTTAATACTTTTATTTCTTGATTAATCTATTTTTTAGGTAAAAAAATTTGGGCCATTTAGTGCTTGCTATATGGTGTGAGGTTCTTCACTGTGTTGAAGACAGTACGATGACCCCCTATATGCTTTGTTTTGGGTCGTTTTAACCTGGATATGGGATGTTGTCTCCTTGACATTTACCCCATTTCCTTTGTTTTTGATATTGCTTAACAATCCACTTCGTAATACACATTCAGAGGTCAACCCTGACAGGTGACATGTATTTCTAACCTTTCATGTAAGAAAGGATTTAAGAATGTCATTAAAGACTTATGGGATGGGGGAATAAAAACTGTCGGACCAATGGGATGTCTAACTAATAACTGTCGGACTTGTGAGCTGTCAGATCAATGGGCTGTCGGAATTAAAACTGTCGGGCCTATGGCCTGTCGGAATAAAAACTGTCGGACCAATGGGTTGTCGGAATAATGGTTGTCGGGACAATGGCATGACACCCAAATATATATCAGTTGAGTTTTCTTTCTAGCAACCTTTTTACCACTATTCTTCCATTTGTATAGATTACTTTATATGGTAGTACTTCACGTGCTATTCGTTAAAACGTAAATTTCTTTTCCTTGTTTGGTCATTGTTACGGTCAGAAAACACGATTGTGTTATGTACATATTACCGATGAAAATGATTGTTACAACTTCGAAAGCGTTTTGTTGAGCACGTGAATAATCACAGTAGGTAACGTCGTCCTGCGAGGACATGATTTTCTACGATTTTCCCAAAATGAATTTATACGATTGCCATGGTTTCGACCCGATTTTACAAGCGAAAATACTCCTTTGTGTTCTTATTCTCTATCAAATTTCGCAATTTTTACTAAAATGTTACTTCTCTGTCTTTATAGCCCGGTATTGTGTTATTGATATAACGTAGAAACCAGAGAATTCGGAGTTTCGTGTTGTCCTGGAATTTACACGAGTGTCCACTACTGGTGTCCCAGATTTTATACGATTTGTCTGTGAATTTATACGATAGATTTTTCAATTAAAATGATAGCACAGCTTTAATTACAGGATAATCATGAATTTTGTAAGCAAAAATTGATTGATGAAATTGAAATTTATGGTTATTTTAAAAACTAACTGTCGCAGCGAGGTAAAAAAAGCTGAGTAGACAAATGATTTGAATTTATATTTTTTTTGCCCTTGTATCGCATAATTATCTACCTGTCTGCATTTGTGGTTCTCATCCAGATTCTCCATTCTTGGAAATGAAATAGAAAAATCCTGCATAAGGAATTATCTGATTTATGAATGCGGTCCAATAAGTAACAAATGTGTTAAAATTTATATCCAAGAAATATAGTTTATTGATTGTCCAGCATAATGCCTAGTCAATATAATGCATATAATATAGTATCATTGCGTAATTTATTTCATATTGGCATAGATCTGAGGTAAGTCATATTGGCCAGAGGCGCAAGCTACAAGCAATCAATCAATGCTACATCAAGTACATCGCTTAAAATTGAGTGTCAGACAATTCAGTTTTCGTAACATATGCATCTCCTACTTCAGACCACATTACTAACCAACCCTTACTAAAGTTTAAGACTTTAATAAATTCGTTTATTGCTATCATCAGCGATATGGCGTTCCCTGTTTCTACATTCTGCTTTCCTGTTTACAATAAATATCACATCTCAGACAGATAATCCAACTTGTTGTCTGCGATTAAACGGGACTCATATTAACGGGGAAATATGTAAATCGAACTATTTTTGATCGTCAGTATGAATACAATTCTTAAGTTTGTTTAATATCTATTCACAAGTTAAAGGATGAATCAAATGTTACAAGTTAGTTCATAATGAATATTTTGACACTGTTTATAAAACAGTTGTTGTGTCGAGTTTGTTGCGCTTAAAGAAAAAGGACATCCGTTATGGCCAGATTCTACAACGCAATTATGATAATCATATCAATCATTTCAATTATATAACGGAAAATTGATGTAACAGACAGTCCCTATCAACAACAAATGGTTTACAAAGGACAGATCTCAACTATTCGAGTCGTGGGCATAACTTTGTTGTTGGACTGTTTTGTTCCTAGGTTCGACCAATCAAACGCAGTGATGTTGTGACTAACTCACTAACTGGTAGTTCCTTTGTGAAAAGATGACAAAATGCTACATTATAATATTTGGGTATTTTATGTATAATGTATGAATGCTCACAAAATTTTGTCTGTTTCCGTCCACATTTGATAACATTGTGTTTTCTTTAACACAGAAGCTGACAAAAGTCATAAACTGACTGTGGGGACAGATTTATTGAATCGGTCTTATTTCTAAAAAAAAAAAGCGAACTGCTTGTCAAAATAAACAAGACAGACTGTCAATAGCTCAAATTCAATGCCATTTCGATTATTCTTGCTCTGCTTGATGTGGCAGTGTTTCACTGAAATGAAAAAAAAATCACTTTAAATCGTTAACTTAAAATAGTGCAAAATATGAACAGTAACATAGGTCCCAGATCTAGTGTGGGCAAGTCGGAGGTTGAAAGGCTTGGCTTTTAGTTGTGCATGATAGAATTAAGCAACTGCGATTTGGACACGCATCCAAAATTTTAAGAACAATTGCCTGGACTACTTTAAACAACTTTTTTAATTAGCGAACGGCTCATATTGAAACCAGATCAAGTCGCTTCTGAGGTCAAATCAAAACTGTTAAAATTATTATTCTTCTAAAATCGACTTTGAAAAAAAATTCTTATAACGCTATATTAAAGTAGATAGAATTTTTTTTAGATATCAATATCTGAATATTTTGATATATATTAAACAAATTTTGAGTTACTATCATACAAAGACTTCAAGGTAAATTAGCATGCATGCTTTCACGGGATATCCTTGGAATGGTATCAGTTTACTAAATTTTCATTAATTTCGGTCTTTTGTTATTTACTCTATATTTGGCACAATTTTAAATTGTGTTTTTTTTTTCATAACTTCAGTTGCACTGGAAATTATTATACTTTTCCGCTTTAGCAGGCATGACATCTACGGTACAATATCTAAAAAATATGGCTGTTCAAGATTATTAAACTAGAATCTCTGTATTCTTAGCATGTATCGCTCATCTGGCGAAACTTAAAAAGTTATTTTATAGCCATGGACGAGATGATAGAAAATGTATTCTCTGCTGGTGGCCATGTTTTCTATCGAACTTGCAATATAACTCCTTCCAACTGGATGAAATGAGTAAT